>JAKUCM010002698.1:0-102545 GCA_023374145.1 Lepidium sativum | reverse complement strand
CTATAAGATTTAAACACCCGACACTCTACCTAATTTGGTTAATTGTTTTTTTTTCTCACTCTAATTTGAGAGAACATTTTTCACAAAGGCATCTATGTTTTGTTTAATATCTTAAAATATGTACTATGTAATGTATATTATTATGCAAGGAATTCGCGATGATTAGTTACAACCTTAATGAAGGGTCAGTTTCAACTTTTAATCAGGTATATGTAGATATTTAGCACCAATATAGCAAGAAATAATTATAAAGTATATTTAAAAACAACTTTATAGTAATATAATAATGCTTAGAACGTCATGATGCATGGTTTAATAAATGATAAAACCTAATTAGTTTATGAGTAAGAAGGTGGTCCGATTCACTATCACCCGACACTTGTCCTCAGTTTTCAATAATGCTTTAACATATTAATATTTAACCACCTGACTTTAGGTTTTTGTGGGAGAAAACAAATGAACTATATAATAACATCCAAAATATCAATACTTCTAGAACACCATCCTCCATCTCCAATATTATTGTGAAAATGCTTTTTTAAACAATGTAAACATTAGCTAGTTTTTAAGTAATTACATAATTGCTTATACAAAAATATTTAAGTTGCATTTAGCTTAATGGCAAGTGGTAAATCCACAAAAGCCATGCACACTTGCACATCTTGGAATCGAGTCCCCCCCGTTTACATTTGTAAGAACTTGGCTAATAAGCGGTCATTTGTGGTCCAATATTGACAAAAAAAAAAGGTGCGACAAAGCTCATCAGTTTCACAAAAATAAATATATAGGTCAAAAAATATAATATCTAAAAATTTATCAACTATTAATTCAAATATAAATAATTTTCTAAAGATTATAACTCACCAAAGTGAGTATATAAATCGAAAATGAGAAATCTATAATATATATAATATATATATATCATGCAGGAGGAAACTACATATACATCTATATATATCGAATGAAACATAATAAAGGATTGTTATATGTAAATATTCATACACACGATTAGCGATAATTTAATTAACAAAGATCAGAGGAAGAAATGATGTTACTAAATAAGAAATGAAGCTTAAAAAGGAAGTAAGAAAGAGAGAAGCTATATATAGGCTCTTCGATTTTGGCAAGGGGACTACTAATTATAGACCATGAGACGTGCTCTCTTCTGGTCCACAAGTTTTTACATTATCTTACTAATTACCTCTTAATTTAATTTCTAATCTATCTTCGTTTGGTTAATCATCAAATCAATGAATAATATATAATAAAGACAATGGAATTGGGATTTTAGTCCAGCTTAAGTTCAATGTTGTAGTTTGTGTTATGTTCAAATTTATGAATAATAATAGTAGAGTTCCTGTTTGAGTCAGTATTGGAAGCTGAAACTTAAGAAGAGTTAAGAAGTTATTGGTAGAGAAGAGTTTTAAGACCCAACTCCAAGTTTACTTGACCATGAAAACTTCCAACCCACTTTCCCTTTTAGGTTAACACACTTCCACACTAATCTTAAAGCTACTCTCAATATATATTTGTTGACTACAATTATGTAAAATCAGAAGAAAAAAAAACCAATGTGAAAGAATACGATTAACAAAAGAAACGATTTATAGAATGTTCTCTACTATTACAATCTAGAAAATCAGTTTTGTAGTTTTGCCGAAATATATTAAAAATAAAAATGAACAGAATAAATATATTAGACCAACTCCATCGGAGTCGAATCTATTAACATTAAAATAACAATACATTTTCATAAAAACTAATTTTTATTTTTTAAATATAATATCCAATATAAAATGGACACCTGACAAGAAACGGTTCTAAAAATTCTTTTTAAGAGACGTTTCTACACTCTATTTCTTACCTTTTTGTTACTTTTCTAATTTTTTTATTTAAATATTATTAAAAACACTTCTCTTTTGTAACCTCTGATATTGAGTTAAATCCTTTAAACCTAAAAGAATTAGTAGGAAAGAAGGAAGAAAAAATGAGCTCGACCCTGCCACATTGTCTCGTGAGTGACCTAGAGCTCACCATCTATGTAGACCAAACATACTTACATTACCTCTCTTGTCTTCTTATTTATACCTCTTTTAAGTACTTCACTATTTATTCTCTCTCAACTCCAATTATTTTCCAGATTTTATACACTCATTCATCTTATAACTTCTCTTTATTTTTGTTTCCCTCATACGACTAATCATCAATCTTTGTTTCAATACTTAGAATTTTCTCCGATTTATAAGATTCAGTCGATGTCAGGGAATTATCCATCGTTCCAGAGTTTGAACTTTGAGAGCAGCTCAGATCTTATCATGAACATCAACAGCAACAGGGCTTGGTGATGTTGGAAGATCAACAACAAGAAGATAACATGATGATAAAAGAACAAGACAGGCTACTTCCAATAGCTAACGTTGGAAGGATCATGAAGAACATACTCCCTCCAAACGCTAAGATCTCTAAAGAAGCTAAAGAAACTATGCAAGAGTGTGTCTCTGAGTTCATAAGCTTTGTCACTGGAGAAGCATCTGATAAATGTCACAAAGAGAAAAGAAAGACTGTTAATGGAGATGATATCTGTTGGGCTATGGCAAATCTAGGGTTTGATGATTATGCAGGTCAGTTGAAGAAGTACTTATATCGTTACCGAGTTGTTGAAGGTGAAAAAGCTAATCATCATCAAGGCAAATCAGGCCCTAATAAATCCTCACCGGATCATTAAATCGTTTATTGATTTGTTTGGTTTTTCGAATCCTTCTTAAAAAGATGTCATCGATCTTGCTTGTTTTATTCTCCAACTAGCTTCTTTTTTTTCATTTCATATATAAATAAGCATATTTATGATTATATAACATGTATGTGGATGTTTGAAGCTGTGTTAGTCTTCCTGATTTCCTAATTTTTATGGTATTTTTCTTGATGATTATATTATTGTGATAAATGATGGCTCATTATATGTCATGTTCTTTGAACTCAGACAAATAGAGATCGATCTTCATTTACCAACGGAAAATAACGATATGCATGAATTAATATTGAGATGGAGTTTTCTTCTGTAGGATTCAGTCTTCTTCTTCTTTCTTTTTCATTTTTTGTTTTTAAACAAGTTGTTCAGATTTAATTCCATTTTGACTGGAATAAAACGAAGATTTACTCAAATATCATACATACAAGTGCATTACCAATCGTTTAAATTGAATGTTTTCAATCTTATACAGTCTTTGAAGTGATTATACATAAAAAAGAAGTGAAGCATGTGCTCTTGTGAGCTCTTATTAGAGACTGAATAGACTAATCCTCGAGGACGACAGTAAGCAATGAATGTTTAGTAGTTTCTCCGTACTTTGTGGAATTCTTATTCACTTCAATCCACTTAAAGTCATAACTGAGTTCGGCTTTTGCAGTATTTGTATACATTTATAGAAAGTATCATTATTTTATCAACACTTATTTGGTATTCCGTACATATATATCATGTAGATGTTCATTTACTGGGTCTCTTTTATTTCTTTCAAAATAAAGTTTATGTCGATATACATTTACTATTTGGTGATTCACTTTCTAAACACTACTTAAACTTGTACTAAATATTCAAATTATTTGAAGATTGGTTAAATATATATTTGTTACGAACCGAGTGGTCCACAATTCCTTTAGTTGGTTTTTATTAACCCTAGATCTCTCCACCATACAAATTTAGATTTGACTCTCTCAAAACTTTGTTTTTGTAATACAATTTCATTGATCAAGCAAACTGAAAAGTCAAATCTCACCGGGAAACAAATAATCAAATATTTAGAATCTCTAACAATCGAATGACAACAAGAACTAAAATTCTAATGGTTTTTGTATTGTTTTGTAAAATCTAACTTTTCAAAGTCTGATAACAAGAAATAGATATTGACTACAAGTCTGAGCCCAAATTGTCCGAGGATCAGACAAGTTAGTTTATTGCTGACTGTGAATCAAACATGTTGCTTTTGTTTTGATCTTCAAAAAATACAGCCCCGTGATTATTGTCTGGTTACAAACAAATAAATTACACAAGAAAAAGCTATCTTCGGATTCTTTTGATCTAGTGTTTTTCAGATTCCGGTAGATCGGAGAGCGTATTCTTGCACCAGAGCAGCAAACAAAGACGGCCTCTCCAGTAAACGACTCGGACTACCAAACTCTTTGGCTTTCCCAGCGTCTATGACTAACACTCGATCGCCGTCCATCACTGTAGGAATCCGGTGAGCGATGCTGATTATGGTGCACGACGCAAACTCTTCTCTGATGATCTTCTGAACCACGGCATCTGTTTGGGAATCTACTGACGCAGTTGCTTCGTCTAGGAACAGAAGCTTGCTTCGTTTCAGCATTACCCTGCCTAGACATACAAGTTGCCTCTGCCCTACGCTCCAGTTCTCTCCATTATCCACCACTGTTCCAATCAAAGTACAACTGTTATATATAGAGAGATAGAGAGATCATCAATCAATCTCCATTGACGCATTGTATGTATACTTCCAACTTACCTAAAGAATCCAGCTTCTCAGGCTTGGCAGCAACAACATCCTTCAGTTGGCATCGTTCTAGGCTCTTGAGATAGAAAAATATAAATATCATATGGTTAAAGTTAAAAAATGATTCTAGCCATCAAGATACAGAGGCACAACGGGGTTTTATCATTACCTTCCAGATTTCATCGTCAGAGTATTGCTCTGTTGGGTCGATGTTGCTCCTCACGGTTCCTTCAAAGAGCACAGGTTCTTGTGGAATGATTCCGAACCTTGACCTGAGATCATGTAGCCCTATACTGCAAATATCAATCCCGTCTATGATTATCTTCCCTCCTGATGGTTCTACAAGCCTAAACAAGACTTGAATGAGAGTCGACTTCCCGCTTCCTGTTCGTCCGACCACTCCAACTTTCTCTCCTCCTTTAATGTCAAGAGTAATTCCCTTGAGCACGAGTGGAGTGTTTGGCCTGTAGCGTACCTATTACACACGCACACACACTCACATCTTTCAGAAGTTTGATCACCAAAGGAGAGCTTTAATAACAAAGCTTTTTGGTTTCTTATGCTTACCTTGAGGTCTTCAAGATGTATATTACCATGGAAGGGCCAGTTCAAAGGTGGAAGGTTTTCTTTGCTCTCCCACTCAGATTCTGAAGGAATATCAGTAAACTGTTTGATCCTTTCAACAGAAACCATCCTGCTCTCAACAAAGCAGCTCAGGTAAATGGTCCAAAACAGAACCGAGTTCAGTGACAGTCCGTACGAAAGGGACAACCCTACATTCTCTGCATCAGACCAAAAAGAAAATTGTCCATCATTGACTATCTCAAGGGAATAGTGATATCAACCACTCAAAAACTGGATTTGGTGATCCCTACCTGGTCTGATAATGTTGCTGGGTAACAATACCATACATAGAGCCGAAATGCAGAGCACCCAGCTCCCAATCAGCTCAAGCCGAACCCCAAGCCACTCGTTAGAGCCATTGTTGTGGAAGTCCATCCTGAGATTGGCATTGACACGCTTCACATTCTCTTGGCTGAACAGCGCCTGCTTATTAAATGATCGGATTGTCATCACTCCGGCTATACTTTCTGAGAAATGGTGGATGACTGGAGCCTTAGTGATTGAGTCCATCCGTGTTAATTCACGGGAAGAAGCCACGTAGTAGTTCTGAAAACTCAAAAGCAAAATGAAGTTTATAACATCAAAACATCAATGAACAAACATCAGAACATAAAATCAAAGAGATGCCTACCCGATACCAAATGTTGAGCCATCCAAGTGGAATCAAAAAGAAAACAGTTGGCCAAGCGTACTGGCAAGTAACTATAAAAATGCTAAACAAAGCGGTGTACATTGAAGCCACAAGTCCAAGCACATACGGAATTAAGATATCGACATTGGTCTGATCAGTCGATGCCTGTAAGGTTCGAGAAAGAAACCTCTTTAATATCTTTGCTGAAATTTGTATGTAAGAGAGACTAAAAAGGCTGAAAATTTTGTCTCACCCGACTGAGAATTCTTCCGGATGGTGTGGTGTCGAAGAATGACATGGGAGCGTGTAAAATACTGTTAAGAATATGTCGGAAAAAGATCTGAGCCGTCTTTAGTCCCAAGTGGGTGGTGTAATATGACCGGAGGCTCACCAAAACGATGGAAACAAGTGTAATAATGACGTATACACGAATGAAAACGAAAGCGTCAAATGAAATAGCATTCTTAGCTGATGTTTCGTATGCAAGCCAGTAATCACTGGCCATTAGAGAACCCTGCCACGTTAGAGAGAAGAACACCACAAGCACAATGCCCCACCAACCATAGGCCTCAGTGCAATATTGTTTATAAACTTGTAGGCTGACCTGTCCGAGTTCTCTTTCCTCTTCTTTGATGAGCTTTGAGCCATCTTCTACGGTGTGAGATCCCATAAATGTCTTTACATTCTCATCGTTAACATCACTTAAGTGAGGAGACTCCATGGACGTTCTTGGAGAGGTTACACTTGGAGACGTTGGTGTTCTTGGTGATTTTGCGATTGATGTGGCTGCTGCAGAGTCTGCACCAGCTTCAACTAGCTCCATTGATGTCTCGTGTGCAGCCACGAGTTCGCCAAAATCCAACCCTGAACTTACTAATTCGTCGTATTTTCCTGATTCAACAATTTTTCCCTCCCGCATGACCTGAAACTCCATTTCATAAGTTACATGTTTGAGTCTCTTGATTTCAGTCATATTAAAGTATGAATCTTTGTTCTACCAAGATGCAGTCGACATTGAGCAAGAAATCCACTTGATGTGTTACGAGCAATATGGTCTTGCCATTTAGTGCTCCTCTTACACATTTCTGTAGAAAAACAATAGTCGCAAGAATCAACTCCAGTTGCATTTTAGAGGTATTACAATATAGTACATCAAGTATTTTTCTATCCCTTGGTACCTTGAATATGTCGGAACCGGTATGAGCATCCACGGCACTGAAAACATCATCAAGCAAGTATACATCAGATTCCTGGTAGACCGCACGTGCAAGCTGTATACGCTGTTTTTGCCCTCCGCTGAGGTTGATTCCGCGTTCTCCAATCTCAGTCCGGTCCCCAAACTCCATCATTTCCAAGTCTTTTTCAAGGCAACAAACATTAAGAACTTTGTTGTACTTCTCTCTAACCATTGGAAGACCAAACAAGATGTTATCCTGAACCGTCCCATTCTGGATCCATGATGTTTGCGCTACATAACCTGTGGTCCCACAAACCCTTACCTAAAAATAAACCAGTTTCGAACCAGTCAGTGTTAATCCTCTGAAAGAAAGAACTTCAAAAAAAAGTCGCACCTGGCCTGAGATTCTATGCATTTCGCCAAGAACCAAAGCTAATAGGGAAGATTTCCCCGAACCAACTGTTCCAACAATCGCGGTGAGCTCTCCTTTATTAACCTTAAAGTTGATGTCTTTGAGTGCAGGTTCATTGTCGTCATCATCCCAACTAAAACTTCCATCTCTAACCTCCACAGCGATGCTACCATCACAACCCATGGCTCTCTCTACAGCCTCCTCTGACAGCTCTTTGCTCATCAGATATGAGTCCAGTCTGCCCAAAGAAATCATTGCCTGTGAGAGAGATATCATAGACTGAGGAAACGTCCTAATGGGTTCTTGCAGGATCTTGAAAATGGTAGTGGTGGTGAATACAGTCCCTGCATCAAGCTTGACTCCCAAGGCAAGTGCTGTGGCGAACGTGAATGCAGAGATAAGTATTGGCGTGCTCCAAAGAACAATGGTGTTCCCTGCTATTGAGTAGAGGAATTTGGAGAGCCAACCAAACTCCATGTCTCTGAATTTTAGGATCCTCTTGTTGAAATGATTCTCCCAAGCCTGAAACTTGATCACTCGCATATAACTGAGCATCTCATTTGTGGCCTTCATCCGTGAATCTCGATTTCCCATCAAGCTGAATTGGTATCTATTGTTTCTCTTAGTCTCCAGGAGGATAAAGACGAACACTCCAGTCAGCCCGATGATCGCCGTCACTACAGACGCGCCTAGGCTTCCGTAGAGAAGCACAAGCGCAACAGTCACTTGCAAAGGCATGAGCCAGATTGCGTGGAGCTGAATCATCATGTCAGAGAGCTGTTGTGCGTCGACGGCCATGTAATTCACAATTTGTCCTACACCGTGGTTTTGACGCGATGAACCGGTGAGCTTTAAACCTTTCTTGTAGAGTGCAGTGATTAGAGTTGACCTTATAAGCATCCCTAGCTTCTGAGAATTGAAATTGAACTGATGTGTCGTCAAGACCTCGACGAATTTGGCAACAAGGAGGACTAGGACAAGGTAATAACCCTGCCACGGCGAGGATCTCTTGCCAGATGTGAAATCAACGAAGCTCTGGATTAGAACGGGACCAACGTACGTGACGCCCAGACGGACAATGGCTAAGATTGCCGTGATGAGTATCTCTTTCCAGAAACATCGGATCAAAGTTGTACGGACAGGGTGACTCGAATCCTCCGGTGGTTTGGGCCACCTAGATTCGAAGAGAAGCGCGAGTTTCTCTGCTTTATGCTCAGGAGAGAGCGTTGGAACTTGTTCGAGTGTCAATGGAGATTCGTAGCCTTTGCTGAGTAAAGGATTCATCCATAACCAAAACATCTTAGAGAAAGCAGAAGCGGATGCATAGAGAGAGACGTTATTGGATTTATCGTCATCTGCTTCCGTAGTATTATTGGTTTCCGAAGTGAAAATCCCAGTGGTTCCTTTGATGGAGACAATGAGCAGAAAGGCGGTCAACGGGAAGCAGAAAAACGAAGCGACGTCTTCTGCTCTGAGACTTGCGGCGACGTCGGAGAGAGAATGGAAAATCGCAGAGAGAGCGAAGAGAGTGGTGAGGAAGAAACTCGAAATCCAGTAGATTCGTAGAGTTAAGGGATGACGGAGAGCATCGAATCTGATGAGAACGGCGATGAGTGCATGAGTGACGGAGTGGATAAGCCAAAAGAGAGGGTCTATGAGTTTCCATGGTGAAGGAGTCTCTCGATTCTCGATGAACGCCAAAACGCAGAACACGAGCGAACAGAACGACAATAAAACGGTGACTACGACCGTCGATTTAAACCAAGCGGTGGTTCTGGTTTCAGCGTTTCCGAGTAAAGGTTTAGTAATGTCGGAGTTAGCGGATGAAGATGAAGAAAAACGAAAGAGCTTGGTGAGTAGGAAGCAGAGGAGGAAGAGAATATCAACGGCGGAGAAGAGAGAACGTAGAGGACATGGAGAGAGGAAAAGAAATCTGAGCCATTGTATAAGAAGTGGAAGTGAAGAAGTGGGTTCTAAAACGGCCGAAGATGAACAGGAGAGCCATGAAGAAGAAGAAGAAAGCCACCACATTTTCCCGGAAAGAGTAAAATCTTGCAGGGAAAGAAAGAAACAGAGAAGAGAAAATTCTTCTTATAATCTATCGGTTTGGTCTTTTGTTACAAGTGTGTTTGTGATGACGTGCCCACGACCTTGACCCAAAATATCCTAGAGGAAGACAGGTCAAGACTTTGGGAGCAAGAAATTGACTTTTCAACCACAAAATCATATAAACTCTTTTAATTTTGTACACGATTTACATTTATTTTAATATAATTATTTTGCCCGTCTGAATTGAAATCATTGACGATAATAAATTTTAATTTTGTATGACTAGATTATTTAGTAGATATTGATAATACAATGCACGTCAAATCCTATTATAGAATACTCATATTATACATTAATTCCTGAAACAACATCTTCACGTTCTTTTTTTATTTTATTTTTTCTTTGAAAATAGATTTCTTCGATTTGTTCTCACGTACCTAGCTACGTGCGCAGAATATGTTTTTAAATGATCCCACATTCTTCAAAAAATCATTTAGTATGTGACTAGAACGAGAGTTCTCTTTTTTATACATAAGACATAAAATCATGTTTTGTCTTTTTCCTATACTTAGCCATATAAACATTTATTCTCATAAAAAACATTTTATATATGTTAAAATTAAGATAATGGTTGATGGCTTTTGGTAAGAGTCGTAATGGACATGTGATGTTTAGTTATAACTTATAAATGGGCCTAAAGAGTAAAACGGGCCCGTACAGGTGTGAGTGACGTAGAATGATAAAACTTCGGAATGATTTAGAGACTTTAGAGCTGATACTAGTTTGGGTTAACAAACCCTAACCGTTAAAGCCTTTCTATTCCGCTCCAACGGAAGTAAAACATGGAAGACGCCTCGGAGATGGATGTGGAGGTGCAGAATCGTCAGCTTTCGGATTCTTCTTCGGCTCGAAATGTTAAGAAATTTGGGCTCATGAACTCCATTCAGACCAATTTTGGCTCTGACTACGTCTTCCAGATTGTCCCAAAGTAAGGATTCTCTTCTTTTCGATATCCAAACAGATTAGATTATAGAGAGAGAGAACCCAGCTATGGTTTTATTACAGACTCGATTGGACAGCAATTGCGGTTTCGTTATCTACCAACACCGTCAAGCTTTACTCTCCGGTGACAGGTCAATTCTACGGCGAATGTAAAGGTCACTCTGATACCGTCAATCAAATTGCGTTTTCTTCGGACTCTGCGACGTCTCCTCACCTTTTGCACTCTTGTTCTTCCGACGGGACCATTAGATCTTGGGACACGCGAAGTTTTAAGCAGGTGTTTTTTTCTTTTCTTAAATTGATTTCTTTTCTGCAGAACGCTAATGTGTTTTCAGTTAATTTGATGCTTTTCGGTCGTTGTTGTTTCAGGTTTCGTGTATTGATGCTGGGAATAGTCAGGAGATTTTCAGCTTCAACTATGGAGGTGCTGCAAATAATCTTTTGGCTGGTGGATGCAAAGATCAGGTTAGGCATCTAATATTTAGAAGGAGTAGACTTCCAGAAATGGCAGATTTTGAGTACTTTCTATGTTCCAGCTTGTTACAATCTGAAGTGATGGTGCAGGTTCTCCTGTGGGACTGGAGAAACTCAAAGCAAGTTGCTTGTTTAGAGGAATCCCACATGGACGACGTCACTCAGGTTTGTTGCTTAAGTTGCTCTGTGATGTTTTTCACGATTGGAAATGTATCTAAAGTCTTTCCTTTTTTGTTTTTGTTTTAAGATCTTTAGAGTTGAACTGATTAATAGGACACCTCTCAATGGCTTGGGCGCTTTTAATTGCAGGTACACTTTGTTCCTAACACCCCGAACAAGCTTCTTTCAGCTTCGGTGGATGGATTGATATGTTTATTTAACACTGAAGGTGATATCAATGACGACGATCATCTGGACTCAGTAAGTCTTAGATTTTAGGGATTATACCTTATTTCTCTGGATCCATAATAAATGAGTGTATAACCGGTTCTTTAGGTGATCAATGTGGGCACCTCAATTGGCAAAATCGGGTTCCTTGGGGATTGTTATAAAAAACTTTGGTGTCTCACTCATATAGAAACTCTAAGGTAGCCTTTTATGCACTCTTCTTCAATTGTAGTCTCTCTGTTAATTGTGCTGTCTCTAACTTGTTTACTTCTTCCTAGCATTTGGAATTGGGAAGATGGAAGCTGTGAAGTCAACCTAGAGAAAGCTCGGGAACTCGCTTCTAATAGTTGGACTCAAGATAATGTCATAATCCCATTCCATTCACTTCTCATGAAACTTAAAACCTACTAAGAAACTTAATGGTTGAACTTTCTCGTTGCTCTTTTGTAGGTTGATTATTTTGTTGATTGCCACTGCCCAGGAGGTGAAGAGTTATGGCTGATTGGTGGGACCTGCGCAGGAACCATTGGTTATTTTCCAGTGAACTATAAAGGGCCTGGATCAATCGGTTCAGCTGAAGCTATTCTAGGTGGAGGTCACATAGATGTAGTAAGGTGCGTTCTGCAGATGCCATGTGAGTATGGAGGAGCTGCAGGATTGTTTGGATGGACAGGGGGTGAAGATGGGCGACTATGTTGCTGGAAGTCCGATGAACATAGTACCGAGATTAACCGGTCTTGGACATCAAGCGAATTGGTCGCTAAGTCGCTTAAGAACCGCAAGAAAAACAGACACTCACCTTACTAGAAAAACGAACACTCTTCTCTTGATCTTGTTGTGTCTTAATTAGCGTGAGGAGGAGAGTTCCTCTGCGTCTCTTCTCTTGTTGTATTATCGTCAAAGGGCAAGTTGTCTCAATGAAAAATAGAAGAAAGGTTGCATCTTAATTTGACAATTGCAGAAAGGAAACAAAAACGTAGTACATGTATGAGTGCTCAGAAGGAGGAGGACTTTTTGGGCTTAATTAGTAAGCTCGACAGTGAGCTTGTTCCAAAAAATCAGAGATCTTCTCGATAGGAATCATGGGTAGATACTCAGCCACATAGTAATCTCTGTCCCCGACATAACGAACAGCATCGTTGTACTTCTCTGACCAGTAAAACACCGTGGGAATCACTAACTGCGCAATTTCCGGGAACAAGGGCACTCGATTCAGCAAGCGCCACAACGTGGATGCGTAATACTCCGCCACTGGCTCATACTTGATGCGGACGCTCCTCGCTATGCTCTTGGTGGTGTCTAAGACGCCGGCTTGTTGCAACTCCGTGGCCACCGTGATCGCTTGACTAGAAGCTCGCTTCACCAAGGAAGGAATGTAGGTCTCTACATCGTATAACACATGGTCCACCTGAAAGGCAAGTAAATAATAACGTGCCTCTCACGCATCATCAACTGAAACCTTAGTAAAAGCGCGGGGAATTAAAAATGACAATCATTTGATTTGTTTACCTTACGATCGACGAATAGGAGAAGCTTGAATGGAATGTCATGGAATTTTTCGTACAAGGGTGAGAGCACTGGTCGACCAGAAGCTTCGATGTTCTCGACGCCGAGCTTGAGCGGACCAGCGTTGTCCTTAGCGAACTCGTAGAGCGTCGAGAAACAGACGGCGAAGTAAACCGTAGCGGTTTGAATAAATTCCAAGTGCTTGAGCTTCACCTCATCGTCGTTCTCCACGACTAAGGAAGGCGAAGGAGAAGACGAAGATGATGGAAGGACCAGCTGTGGTTGCTCTTCTTCGACTACTATTTCATCTTCCGCCATTGTCAAAAACTTAGGGATCACGTTGCAGAACAAACCTCTCTGTCTTTTAAAAAGAGAAAAGACCGGATGAGATTCGGATATATGGACTAGCCACGTGGCATGCTGACACGCTGCTTCCTTCCAGCTTTTTTAAGCGAATGGGATCGTGACGGCTAGGACAGCTGTCTTAACTCTAGTGGACCGTTTCACAATACGTGGCTAGGCATGGGTCGAGACTGTTGCATGATAGTCACAGCCATTCCGTTGGCACGAGACTCGAGGCTCTCAAAAATAACCAAAAAAGCATAAGAAGACAGTGGACCTCTCCTTTGCTTCCATCTACAATTATTTTGTTATTCGGGACCTCCTCCTTCCATATCACATCACATATTGTAAGTTTATTGGGCCTTTGTCCTTTTGAGATAATTACTCTTGCATTACTTATGGGCTACTAACGGAAAGCCCAAACAAATTGGCTTGGAAACAGACCATACGTATCTTATGAGACAAACAAAAATATGTACCTCCTCGTTCGCGTTTCTTTATTAGTCCACCACTTCACAACTATAACACATTAACACTAATTCGTAAGGTCTACAAATGATTTCAAACCACATTTGGACAGCTGAACTTCCTGATAAATACTGTCTTGTATTTGGAGTATTAAATATGTTTATCTATTTGTATCTTGGATTGTTGTCTTCTTCGTTGGAATTGAAGATGCAAGATTATATCAGAGCTCTCAGCTGGTTCGGCTTGGAAAATTAAAAAAAGGTTCATATGAAAAACGTGTTCGTGTCTATTACTACAATGGGGAGAACATTGGATAGCAATGACATCTTTATGTTATATATACTATATATCTATATCACAAAACACTTATGAAGACGCTTAATCATGACTCTACAAACAACATCGTGGCGTTTACAGATCTCAACCCATTGCAAGCTTTACATTAATAGCCGCTACAAACGCAGCCCAACCCAAACACGGCTTTACCAGATTACCAGCGACCGAACTTATCTCATTAAAGGCCTTGTAACATCCCAACAAGGCTGCAGATTGGCCTATCCACACCGCAAGCCCCAACAATCCCGACCCGACCCGAAACGTGACTGGATCCCAAACCAGACAAAGCATAAACTGAGCCAAGTATAGATACAAAGCATTAGGCTTCTTGTGGAATCCACCGTCTACCCATACAAGCCACGCAGCCAAGCCCATCAAACCGCTTGACGCTAGACATGTGGCGTGTAAGAGCCACAAAGGTGGGATCCATGACGTGGACCGGGCTCGGTTCCTGTAGCCGTGGCTTGTGCCGAGGAAATATATCGTAAAGAGCGTCACGAGCACAGGAGCCGCAACCGCAAAGGTCAGCGATTTGAGACCGCGTTTCGCCATGGCCTTCTTCTGATCGCGTTTTCCTTTGTTGTCATCAGCGCTTTTCCTCTCCGTCTCGGCCATACCCGTCGTTGCTGCGTCTCTGTCATCTCCGCCACGGTACCTGATGTCCTGAGAATCCATTGGAATGTCGAAAACAAAACTGAAGAAACAAGATTACTAAGATTAAGATGGAGAAGCTTGGTTCAACAGATAATTCAGGAGATGATGATATAAAGAGGCGAGACACTGGCGGTGATCGAAAGACACGTCCCAAAATATGTGTACACGTGAAATGCTATTTTATTGTTTTTGGGGATATTAATCGGACAGTGAAAAAGTGTGGACACGTGTTTATCTATAGCTAGATGACAAAATTAAAAAATATAATTGGGCTTTAGACCGACCGACAAAAACGATTACAAGCCCAATAAGTAGGGTATATTGTTGGCCCAAGACTATAGAAAGTAGTTGTTGTCTGTTACGCGGCGTGTGCTAGACACTGATGCGCTTTTGAGCTGGAGTCATGGCGAGCGCCTCATCACCGGCGAGTTTGAGAGCTTCTCGTAGCCGTCGGCTTGGGAAGGAGACATTTCGATCAGATATATTTAAGAACCCTAAAATTCCATTCGCGTTCGTGCTAATTCTCGCTGATGCAATCCTTGTTGCACTTATTATCGCCTATGTTCCATGTGAGATCTGATTTTCCTACATTTTTCTGTCGTACCTCCAATTGTGCATTGATTATGTTTTAATCTAAACTGGCAATTTTCTCAACAGATACAAAGATCGATTGGGATGCTTACATGTCGCAGGTTAGAGTTCGAATTGAGTCAATGGTTTCTGCTTACTAGTCCTCCTTTAGTGAAAGTGTAGTTCTATTCGTAATTGGGGCAGGTTAGTGGGTTTCTCGGGGGAGAGAGAGACTATGGGAACTTGAAAGGCGATACAGGGCCGTTGGTTTATCCGGCGGGTTTCCTCTATGTTTACTCTGTAGTACAGAACTTCACTGGAGGGGAAGTCTACCCAGCTCAGGTACTTGTAATCTCGTATCTTCGGATTTTTCGGAATTTGATCCATCGCTTAATTTATGTCACAACTTTATTCTGTAACATGTTGCAGATTCTTTTTGGTGTTCTCTACATTGTCAATCTGACGATAGTCTTGTTCATCTACGTGAAGACTGATGTGGTACTAAATGAAGCCTGCTCTTCATTTCTCTTCTTTCATGAATTATTAGTAATTTGTGAAGACTGATGTGGTATCAAATAATTTGGTGTTGATTTGGCCTTTTACGATTACAAGAATTACATATTCTGGTTGTTATAATGAGTTCAGGGATGATATTCTCTCCTGTATCCTTACATATTACAGGTCCCATGTTGGGCGCTAATTCTACTATGTTTATCCAAGAGAATTCATTCAATCTTTGTTTTGCGTCTCTTCAATGATTGTTTTGCTATGACTCTCCTACATGCGTCACTGGCTCTCTTTCTCTACCGCAAATGGCATCTCGGGATGATTGTTTTCAGGTAAGTTTGTTGCTTATTGGTATCATTCTCTTTTTCTTCTCTATCCTTGAGATTCACTAGTCTGCTTATTAATACAGCGGGGCTGTTTCTATAAAGATGAATGTACTTTTGTATGCTCCACCTTTGTTACTTCTGATACTAAAGGTAACGAGGAAGATGATTAATTTATAGATTCTTTTCTTAATCCTTCTAGCATTGATTCTTCATATGTGAAGTTTTACTATTCACAGGCCATGAACATTATTGGAGTGGTATCTGCTTTAGCTGGTGCAGCTCTTGTTCAGGTTTCACTTTATCTCTCAGAAGTCCCAAATATCACTAATTTTCTTGCTCAGTATTGTTTCTTCATAGAAAGCTGGAAATTTGTTAACTGTTTATTCAATGTAAATAGGTGCGTTGCAATTGCCAGTGAATTGTAATTTCGATTATGCTAGAAGTACCATTCAACTGGTCATGAATGGTTGTACAGATACTCGTGGGATTGCCCTTTCTGATAACATATCCGGTTTCATACTTAGCAAACGCCTTTGATCTTGGACGTGTTTTCATTCACTTCTGGTATGGTTCTCTCTCCCTCTCTGTCTCTCTCTCTCTCTCTCGCCCGCTAAATCTAATAAATATGATGATGGGTTCTAGATATATCTTCTGAAGTCTAAATCTAGTTTGAGCTCTCAACAGGTCTGTTAACTTCAAATTTGTTCCAGAACGAGTCTTTGTGTCCAAAGAGTTTGCAATATGCTTGCTCATTGCTCACCTTTGTCTCCTTGCTGCGTTTGCAAACTATAAATGGTGCAAGTGAGTCAATTTCTTTGTGTGTTAGCTTAAATTTATTCCTCAAAAAGCATCTGCGATTTTAAACTACCACCAGTCCATTTCTTTGTGTGTTAGCTTCGGTTATAAATGAACAAGTTGATTTCTTAGGCATGAAAGTGGGATTATAGGCTTCATACGTTCTAGACATTTCTTCTTGACGCTTCCATCTTCACTCTCGTTCAGTGATGTCTCAACCTCACGGATTCTTACGAAAGAACGTAAGCTTTTAATCTATTTTTAGGTATATGTGTCCATATCCATACTTACAGGCATTACACTTGATATTGCAGATATAGTCACGGCCATGTTTGTTGGGAATTTTGTCGGCATCATGTGTGCTCGCTCCCTGCACTACCAGTTCTACTCATGGTAACAAAAAAGGCCCGATTAATTCTTAATTTATTTCGGTACATTCTTCCCCCCATACTTATATGATTGTACCAGGTACTTCTATTCACTACCTTATCTTCTCTGGAGAACACCGTTTCCCACTTGGCTGCGGTAATATATCTTCTATATTCTTTACCATAGCTAAAATTTTAAAAAATCCTAAACGCTAATCTGTTTTCTTGTTTTGACTTTTGAGTGAAATAGTTTGATCTTGTTCCTCGGTATCGAACTGTGTTGGAACGTCTATCCATCAACACCAGCCTCATCGGGTTTGTTACTGTGTTTACACTTGACCATCCTGATGGGTCTCTGGTTGTGTCCTACAGACAATCCTTACCTACTCAAAGAAGACCGTAAGCACAAGTGAACCTCTAGTGCTCTTTTTCTTCTTGTTTTCAAGACTTAGAGATAAGCTAAAGATATCACAGTTAACTTTATATGCATGAGTTTGCTATAATCATGGTGATTTATGTGTATTGGTCCTAAATTACAAGTTTATTTTAAAAGCACTACAATCTGGAAATGTGGCGTAGGGTCGAATTACAAAGATTGATGATGGTAAGTCTTAAAAGCAGTGTGGCTGGTCTAATCTCGATCTTATCCTTCGCGGGCTACGAGATTAGGAATCTGTTTGTCACAATTTGTGTGTTTGCGCATTTATGCAGAAGTTATAATGTCGTCACATTTAGTTTTTCCTGGATTTAACTTGCTATAGATTGAATATGTGCTTCTTTCGGAATAACCTGTCCTTGCAATTGCAAACTCTTCCTTAATTTTATGTCACAGAGTTTCTCACTCTTGTGGTAATATCTTCTTCATATTTTCTTGTATTCTTTAGTAACTTATTTCTATCCTCTTTTGTCAGATTCAAATGGTCATTCTTTTCCCCGTTGTTCTTGGGCTTAATTTGGTCACATAGCATAGACTTTGTTACTGTCTGATCAAGGCAAGTAAATCTAATATAGGAATGGATTGGATCATGTTGAATCTTCAGGAATTTTAAAAATACCATAGAAAGATCTACTAAGCTCACTAACTTTTTGATATAACAACTGTTTCCTTAATATCCAGAGTGACTAGGAAAAAATGACTTCAATTTTTCATTATGTTCTTGGTTTATTAGTCACTATCTGTTCTTGTGTTTTTGTTGACAATTTCCTAAAGAAGATAAGCAATTTCATTGATGATGTTCCTGTCTGTTAATAAGATAAGACTCCGTGGTTACATAGTCTTGATACATATGACATATCAAGTGTTTTGCATCCATACAATCTAAATGTAAGAAAAAGGAAATGTTTACTCTTCAAAATATTCATAGTCACCTTTCAGATTTTCCTTACGTAGACAACTTCTTCTTACAGTTGAATACAGCTTGTCTGTTTCTTTTTTGTTGACTGTGGATTCCATTTACACGGAAATGCCGAGAAAAGTATGCATTGTGATTGAAGATGTGCAGTTTAAACAGGAAAATCGGAAGAGAGAACAGATACAGCCTGTGGATAAGGCTGTGAGCCAATAGAATCTGAGTTTAAAGACTGTTCAATAGATCTCTTTTGGTTTTGTCTTTTTATGGGAATGGTGAGAAGTGAATCACCATGCATGGACTACTCCCAAAAGGGCTAATAGTGCGATGCATTATGTGCTAAACTGAGTCACCAAACTAAGAGAGAGACCTTTTTGTATGCTGTGTTTGTCACTAACATTTCTGAAAAAAGGAAAAAGAATCCACCCCAACAGCCTCCACAATCTCTGGTTAGAGTTTTACGTTCGTCTTGATGGACAAAGCAGCGTCAGCAATTGCTTAGCTAGTGGTTGACTTTGGCCAATTTATCAGATGCGGCGAGCACCAAACGCATCACGTTTTAAAGCTTCATGATCGTGACAGTGGTTGAACATCAAAAGATGTGGTCCCTCTTTCGAGATTCTTTTGATAGAAATTGGATGGTTCAGATTGCTTACCAGATTCTCATGCTGAACAAAGTCTCTTCATCATATATTGAGAACATGATGATGACTCTTTGGCATCTGTAACATGACTCAGGCTGTTGTACACTTATCTTATTCATAGCTATAAAGTTTCCCGAATTGACCAGAAGAGGTTTTATGTGCCACAGACTTAACTTAGCATCAATTTTGGTTTAAAGTAAAAAGTAGAGAGAAGCTCCTATATGTTTACGCAATAATGTTCTGTTAATGTCTTTAAGTACATCCTTTTCTTATACGTATTGTATGAGCTTGCATAATTGATGATATCAGCAATGGATTCTTTTTATATCTATTTTCCTTTAACTGATATGTTGTAAAGACAAAGTTAATTACCATTTGGTTATGTAAATGTGGCTATACCACTATAAATACACCTCCTTGGTTTGAGCTCTCAGGCATTCCTCTCTTCTCTTTATCACCATCTTCTTCTACTAGTTTTATATGAGGTTAAAACATGGAGGTAACGAAGCTTGACTACAACTACAAAGGTGACAATGCATTAGAAGAGCTCGAGAGGATCACCTCGAAAGCTGCTGAAGTTCAAGAAACCATTTTATGTGGGATCTTAGAAAGAAACAAGGACACACAGTACTTGAATAAGTACATGAAAGGCTCTAAGGACATTGTGGAGTTTAAACGTGATGTGCCAATCATCAAGTACAAAGATATCTATCCTTACATTCAGAGAATTGCTAATGGAGAAGACTCTTCTCTTATTACTGGTCATCCTATTACTGAAATATTATGCAGGTCAGTTTCTGTCTGAATCTTTCTTAGTCGCTGCTTGCTCTCTTTCTCATCTTTAGCTTTCATTCTTGTAATTTGCAGCTCAGGGACTTCTGGTGGAGAGCCAAAGCTAATGCCTACCATTTCTGAAGATCTTGATCGCCGCACTTTTCTCTACAATCTTATTATTCCAATTGTGAACGAGTCAGTAAACTTTCCTCCTTTGATTCTTTATATGATCAGTCTTGTCATTTTCTATAAATTCCTCCTGCATGCTGTTTAAATAGCTTAAGAGGAAGCTCTTTTTCTTCTTTCTGAAATCTTGAGGTAAAAAAGGAAAATGCATCTTGTTTGCACATCAATATTTACTTACTAGAACTGATCTCACACTGTATAAAAGAAAAAAGGAAAACGAAATAGTGGCTGATCTCAGACTCCATAAAAGAACCACTACGACTGTTCCTGCAGTTTAATGGATTTATCTATAAAGATAATCTGGGTGCACTCATACAAGTACTGGCCGTGGTACCAATACAATCATCAGTAATCATATACAATCATGAGTTTCTTCTTCTCATTAAGCAATTAGTGGTATCATCTCATGTGCTAGGCCTGGGCATTTTACCCGGACCCGAAAAACCGACCCGTGCTATAAAGTTTGCACCCATCATCTTTTATCCACACGCCATTTTGATGTCCCCACCAAAGACTCTTTAGATAATTTAGAATCTTTCAAATCCATTTGAGGTTACCTCTTTTACCATTCTTTTTCTTGTTCTGTATTTAACTTTTTTACAGGTACATACCTGGACTTGACAAAGGTAAAGCAATGTATCTGAATTTCATCAAGGCTGAAACATCAACTCCTTGTGGTTTACCTGTCAGAGCTGTCCTAACTAGTTACTACAAGAGCAAGCATTTCCAGTGCAGACCTTATGATCCATTCAATGAGTTAACCAGTCCCATGCAAACCATTCTTTGTGAAGACAGCAACCAAAGCATGTACTGTCAGTTACTAGCTGCTCTGATTCAGCGCCACAAAGTGATGCGTTTAGGAGCTGTCTTTGCTTCAGCGTTTCTCCGTGCTATCTCTTATCTAGAGAAGAAATGGAGTCAGCTCTGTGAAGACATCCGCACCGGTCGTCTGAATCCAATAATCACCGATTCAGGGTGCCAAATAGCAATATCTTGTCTTCTCACGTCGCCTAATCCAGAGTTAGCTAGCGAGATCCAAGAAATCTGCAGACGCTCGTCATGGAAAGGGATTCTGTGTCAGCTCTGGCCTAAAGCAAAGTTCATTGAAGCAGTAGTGACGGGATCAATGGCTCAGTACATACCAGCACTTGAGTTTTTCAGCCAAGGGAAGATTCCATTGGTTTGTCCAATGTATGCTTCTTCTGAGACATACTTTGGAGTCAACGTGGAACCACTCTCCAAACCATCTGACGTCGTTTTCACTCTCTTGCCTAACATGTGCTACTTCGAGTTTATACCACTTGGAAAAAACGGGACCCTCTCTTTCGACCTAGACGACGATGAACAAGTTCCATCTAACAAAGTCGTTGAATTAGTCAATGTTAAACTCGGTCGTTACTATGAATTGGTCGTCACAACTTTCGCAGGTAATGCCAACTTTCCTGTTTTTTTGCCTTCTTTTTAAAAATGTATATTAATGTATTGTTTTGGATTGATTGACACTCGAGTACAGGATTGTACCGTTACCGAATCGGCGACGTTCTTCAAGTGGCCGGTTTCTACAACAAAGCACCACAATTCCGGTTTATCTGCAGGAGAAACGTGGTTCTAAGCATTGACTTAGACAAAACCAATGAAAAAGATCTGCACAGAAGCATAACATTAGCCAAGAAGAAGCTTGGCAACAACTCATTCCTTGCGGAGTACACAAGCTACGCGGACACATCATCAGTGCCAGGTCACTACGTGCTCTTCTGGGAGATCGAAGGGAAACTCGAGGCAAAAGTGATGGAAGAGTGCTGCATAGCAGCTGAGGAAGAGCTAGATTACATCTACAGACAATGCAGGACGAAAGAGAGATCCATTGGAGCGTTAGAGATCAGAGTGGTGAGACCAGGGACGTTCGAGAAGCTGATGGATCTGATCATAAGCCAAGGAGGATCGTTTAATCAGTATAAAACGCCGAGATGTGTTAAGTCAAACAGTTCCACGTTCAAGCTTTTGAACGGACACGTAACCGCTTCTTTCTTTAGCCCACGTAACCCGACTTGGGTCCCATGAGTCCAGAGAGTTTAAGAGTGACAACTATGAGAGTTTTCTTACCATTACTAATTACACTCTCTGTAATAACTATAATAGAGATTTATAAAGCGTTGTGTATGACAGACCGTGAGACGATTACTAACTTGCTTTTAACCATAACGCTAATTTCCATTTAGTGTATCCTCTTTTGATACTACACATATAATATGAGTCAGCATAGTAAAAGCGCATCTGGTGTAGTGGTATCATAGTACCCTCCCACGGTACTGACCAGGGTTCGATTCCCTGGATGCGCATCTTATTTCTTTTTTATTTAATTTTGGCAAGCATGAATACTCCAAGGATTTGAGTTCTTGAATGGTTTTCTTGGGAGTACTGTGCTTAAAGCCGTTAATTAAGTGAAGTGTTCTTACTTCATATTTCTTTTCTGGTTTTGTCGGTATGACAAAGCATTAAAAAAAGGTGCATAATTGTGTGTAGGAAGAAATCAGATACGAGAAGACTACTGCGTATTGGCTAGTTACGGAATTTGTACGAGTTACTGGGAGAATAGTTTTGGATTGTACTCTATCAATCTTAGTGACAAACATTGTGGTCGTGGATAGTTCTCATGGATGGAAACAGCTGCCTTAGTTCCCAAGTAATTGTAACGCAATATCTATTCTTCCCTTAATGATGATGTGTAGGATTTCTGACGAATCAGGTTTAGTTTGAAAAAGGGGTCATTGAATACAAAGATTAAAGTACCAAGATTGCAGACTGAGGAACACGATAACAACAGTGAGAACACGAGCACAAAAGCCACACAGAGAAACATCACTGGACTCATTTATTTGGTACAAAGAAAAGGTCTTAGTTTATGGACGCTCACTGCTTCTGGAGGCTTATAACCTTACCCCAAGCAGGCCTGGCGAGGATCTTCGTAACCCACTCGCTGACCTTAGGGCGAGATTCAAAGAGCTTCTTGGAGTCAGTATCCATCAAGTAATGGAGTGCAGGAAGGTGATGAAGATCAGCAAGAGTGAAGCAATCACAAGCCAAGAATTCTGATTTAGCGAGCCTAGCCTCGTAGATATCCAAGACCTTAACGAGTTTCCCTTCAAGCTCTTCCACAGCAGCAGGGTCCATGGTCATACCGAGCATGCCTTTGAAGATACGCTCAAAGGCAATCTTGGAAGCAATAGGGTCAAACTGTTGACCTTCAACTTCAATCCACACCTTTGTGGTAGCCTTCACCTTCTTGCAGCCTGGGCAGAGAAGCTTTTCACCTTTCTCACTGTATTCCTCAGCTATATACTGTGTAATGGCTCTTGACTCTGCAACACAATTCCAATCCGATCAATTCACAGTATAGTCGATCCAGATCACAAAAAGTCAAAATTTTTATATGAGTTTCAACCATCAGAATCAAGTGATCTCGTTATTGATATAGTGAAAACAAAACACTCACCGAAAAGCGTTAAATCACCGTCCTCGAGAGCAGGAATTTGACCGAAGGGCTGAAGCAAAAAAAGATTAGAAAAAAGGAAAGAAATTTGGAGATTGCAAAGAGGAAGAGGTTAATTACGTTGAGGGAAATGAAAGGCTCCTGCTTGTGAGCACCAGCTCTCATATCAACGGGAATCAAATCGAACTGAAGATCCTTCTCGTAGAGAGCAGCGAGGACACGCATGGTGGCTGTAGACATTGGAACTCCATGGACCTTGATACTAGCCATGATGATTGGAGATTATCTGGAGGAAGAAGAAGAGGTTGTGATGAAGGAAGAAGAAGGAGCGAAGGTGGTTTTATAGGAAGAGTGAAGCAATTGGTCTGAGAATGTGAAGAAAAGTCGTCCTTCAATGTCTCTTTTTTTTAATTCTTTCTTTGCTTCACATACACTCTTTAATCAGAAACAAAATGGAATTTTGTTATCTTCCATTAATTTGATTCATCTTCACGTAATTCATATTCGTTTTCAACATAAAAATCACATTTCCCTTTCTTTAATTTATTAACGAAATAATGATTTAATAATTACAGGAGTTGAATTAAATAGTCAACCTCTCGTGGAAACGAATATTTCGTTAGGTGTGACTCTATCATAAAGTACGTACCGACAAATCCAATCTTTTATTTTATTCATTTCTTATACACTTTTTCGACAAATCCTGAACAATCCAATACTTCAATTTTACTTTACGTAACTTTTTGGACTAATGGGCCAAAATAGTGAAAGGCCCGGCCCATTGGACTAACCATCCACGTCATGTGAGTATCGTATTCCTCAGTGGACCCGTTTTGAAAGACATAACAAAATAAGGAAGAAGATACCAAAATGCAAATGTTCTCTTCTTCAATACTTTGGAGAATTCGTCCAGGCTTTTCCTTCACACATCGTCTTCTTCTTCACGCCAAACAGTTTCCTCATGGCCTCCGGAGATGACAAATCGGTTATGGTCGTCGGTGTCGATGAAAGCGAACAGAGCACTTACGCTTTGGAATGGACGCTTGATCACTTCTTCGCTCCTTACGCTCCTAATTTCCCCTTCAAGCTCTTCATCGTCCATGCCAAACCCAACGCCGTCTCCGCCGTTGGTCTCGCTGGTCCTGGTACGCTCTTTCATCTTCTCCTACCTTTTTAGGGTTCTGTTTTTGGCAGAGATTGTCATTTGGTTCATTTTTGTGTTTAGGAACTGCGGAGGTTGTTCCTTATGTTGATGCCGATTTGAAGCATACAGCTGCTAGGGTTATCGAGAAATCCAAAGCTATTTGTCAGAGCAGATCGGTTCGCTTTTTTTCCTCATTTTGATTCTACTCAATCTTCTTATACATCAAAACAGAATTATACTGTTGATCTTCTTCTTGTACTTTGTTTATGTGTGTTTTTGGATACATCATGCATCAATGTAATGTATTAGACTGTTAGATGAGGTAGGTTATGTTAATCTCTAGAACATTCAACAGCTCCAAGCTAAATAACAACCATGACCAGTCTCTCTTATATTTGGTTAATTAGCTACTAGACACAACTATTCTCTCAATCTTGCTGTGAATTATAGGTTCATGGCGCTATGATCGAAGTCTTTGAAGGCGATGCAAGGAATATCCTATGTGAGGTTGTTGATAAACACCATGCTTCTATTCTTGTTTTGGGAAGCCATGGATATGGAGCTATCAAGAGGTTTTAGTTTTATCAAGAGGTTTTATTTTTATTCAACTATACAAATTGTGAATTCTCTTGACAATCATTTCATGTTGGATTGTGACAGGGCTGTTCTCGGGAGCGTGAGTGATTACTGCGCTCATCACGCTCATTGCTCGGTCATGATCGTGAAGAAGCCTAAAACCAAGGCCTGAAACCTGTGCACATAGCAAAACTCTCTCAACTTCACAACAGTTGAAATAATACTCTTACCTTGATGTAAAACTCTTCAAGACAATCTACATTTGTGCTTGTGTGTGTAGCATCTGTTTTTGTCTGTAATTGTTTAATGTTTTGGTATTTCTAAACTATATACCCCTTTAATAATATAGTAATCTCTGTATTATTGTAGTTTTTTTTTTTTTGTCGATTGGAGTAATTTGGTTATGAATATGGATGAATCATGAATGTTGTTGGTTTACTTGGATTAATCTAAATAAAAAAATATAATTATCCAGAAAAAAAGAAGAAAAGAGAAGGAGAGTCCGATGTCATTGTCCGGTTATGAACCACGTCATCTTTAACAGGTCGGACAAGAGCAGAGGAAGGATAGATTTGTAAGAGATAATTATCACATCGACGAGACATCAGAGAGATAGCGAGAACGAGATGGTTTTTCATTGATTTTTGTTTGACATTTTTTTTTTGTTTCGAAAAGGAAATTTTCGTGGGTTGTTCCTTCTTATCTGGTCAAGAGATATGGCCGGAGCTAAAGATTCCTGTTGCGATGATGATCCTAACCACTGCCTCATTTCTGGCACCCAATCGGTGGATTCCTCCGCAGCTGACGATGGATGTGTCCCTCGAAAACGCGGGAACCACCAGGATTCTCCTTCTCCTGTCGAAATTTCATGCTCGATTTGCCTTGAATCGGTGGTCCATGACGGAGCCAGATCCAGGGCTAAGCTCCAATGTGGTCACCAATTCCATTTGGGTATTTTATTCTCTTCTTCTATCTTTGGGGATTTAGCGTTTGATTTTCGGGAACCAGAACCAGATCAATGTTCGTTTAATATTTTTTGGGTTATATAATGATCCTTGAATCGTACTCAATGCCTGATGTAGACGCTGAGCAAACTGTAATGCTCTGATGAATCGATTGCTTATAAGGACTGTCTTTTGCTTAGCTAGTCTGAGTACCATGTTTTTATGCAATGGTAGATTTAGACAATAATCCAAGTCAGCTTTCGAATGAATATGAGACAATAGAGGAATTCCATAAGTAAAAGCATATTTCAAGCTTAGATTGCCACAACTCTGTATTTTTCCTCTCTATCTTGCAGATTGCATTGGATCGGCTTTTAACATGAAAGGAGCCATGCAATGCCCTAACTGTCGGAATGTTGAGAAGGGTCAGTGGCTGTATGCAAATGGATCTACTCGATCCTTTCCAGAGTTTTCCATGGAAGATTGGATCCCCGAAGAGGACTTATATGGTTTAAGTTATCCGGAAATGGTAAAAGCTCAGTACTTTGTGCAACGATACAATATGTTTTCTTTTCGTGTACATGAGAACTGTGCTTTTATCATACAACCAGTTGATTCTATCAACTATGTGAGATCGTTTGTCCTAATATTTTCTGGTGTTTGCAGCAATATCGGGTCCATTGGTGCCCGTTTGGTGAACTCTCCCAAGCAGGTTCTTTCGAGTAAGCATACACCTTTACCATGACTTTTGCTAACTTATCTCTCTTTCCTCAGGCAAAAAAAATTCTTTTCCTGAAAAGCTTTTTGGTCATTAAAACGTGAAAACTTGAACTGAATTTTGCTGTTTGTGTCAGGGAAATAGAACCTGCAACCACTACATGTAAGTAAGCGGGTGATTGATTCTTCTCTATATTATGATCATTTCATTTTGTCTAGCAAATCGTTGATAGTATCAAACTGCATTTGTCTTCTCTCTTCCTTAGATCACAGTGAGTTCCATGGGCACCATGCTTCTGCTGTGAATCATTCACTTCAACCATACGTTGGACCGGGTCCAGCTGCTACCACGAGAATTAGTGAGAACAACAACACGGATGATCGTCCCTGGAACAGCCACTCTAACGATCACTTTCACCAGCTAGCTGTTGCTCCCCAGTATCATCATCATCATTCACCCACGTTTTCTCTACCCAATACTCATGTGATTGATAGTGAAATTGACTCTTCAGCAGCACGAGGCATCCCTTATGGGCATCCATTTCTATTTAGTCACCGGTTAGCTTCTCAATCTCCATATTGCTCCCAACTTTTTGCAGAGTGTTTTACGCTACTTTTTGGGATTTTGGCAACGTAGGTCTAATCACAGAACCTCACCAGCAGCAATTAACAGTCACCAAGGAAGCAGCACCCAAATGCGTGAACACCTTCAGACACAGCATCATGTTTTTAACCATCAGAGGCAGCATCATGCCAATGGCCTCACTCTCGCATCGCCTCTGATCTCCATGGCAAGAAGGGGATTACCAGTGCCACCACCGATGCCAGATCAAAATGTCGGATTCTTTGTTTATCCACCACCAAGCTCATCAGGTGGACAGCGTGAACCAGATACCGATCAATTTCATGGTTGGGAGAGAAACTGGTTTCCACATTTTCCAGTTCCATCGACTCACCGCACAATATCTAGCTTCTGGCACAGACACTTCTGAGAGAAGTGAGTCTGAACTCTAAAATCGCCTGGAAGAATTCTATCAGGCTTATGAAGAATGTATAAAAGAAAACTGGGGACTTGTTTGATCTATCAAAACGTGTTTATGATGTAACTATAACTGGTTCCAATGTACATTGTGAGCTTTGCAGGAACCCTTGTTATTCGACCGAAACTTGCCAATATTCGAGCAGTTCAGAATAACCCTTGTTTTCTGGTTGGATAGAGTTAAACTAAAGAAAAGTTTCACACATCCATAATTCAGGTGAAAAGAAAGCAGTATAAACTGGAAATTACAATCCAAGAGTTTTGAGATTCTGTTTTGAAGAACACAGAAAATCTTCTAATTTCCTAATTCGTAGCATCTCCCTTTGTTTCCCGTTATTCCCCATTCGGAAGCCATGATTTCCTCTCCAACAGCAACATCCCACAGCAGAGACAATGTTCCTCCAAATTCAACAAAACGGTTTGCCGGGTGACCCGTATTTACATTATTGGGCCTGGGCCTGGGCCTGTTAAGTTACATTTCTCGGTTTGATTTTTGTCATTGGCGGCACTTTCTGCCTACGCCTTCCTTAGGGTGGGACCCAGGTCATTCGCGGCAAGCTTTCAGGTGTGCGTGAAACACCCAACTACCATACACCCGCTCATAATAGATTGCTGCTTATTTCGCTAGTCAGACTAA
The DNA here is from genome assembly GCA_023374145.1 of Lepidium sativum. Taxonomy (NCBI): domain Eukaryota; kingdom Viridiplantae; phylum Streptophyta; class Magnoliopsida; order Brassicales; family Brassicaceae; genus Lepidium; species Lepidium sativum. Next base: position 73,906 of record JAKUCM010002698.1, on the reverse strand, counting down.
GTCAACTAATCTGACTTCAAATCAACGCTATTTCTCGAATGCTTATGGTATGCTCGTCGCACCCGATCCGCTCTCGAGGGAGGAGGTGATTGGCAGAGCAGTAGTTATACGAAAGTAGACTGCATTTTTGATAGCAGTCTCGACGCTGTGGAAGAGGGAAGAGAGAGTGAGAGATTTGAGTTTTCTGTACGAAAATGGCGGTTCCTTCACCCGCTTCGTCTTCGGAATCCTTTCCTTTACCCTCCTCAAACTTTGCTTCGCTTCCGATTATGGCGATGAAGAGGAGAATCATCGACAAAATCCTCGAGAATCGCGTCACTCTCATCGTCGGCGAGCCAGGATGCGGTACGTGCCTTCGTGTGGCCTTGTTTCTTTTATTTTACTTTACTAATCTGTTCCTTCGTTCGGAGATGATTTGCTTTACTATAACTGTAAGTTATCTGCATTTTCGTTGGTTTTTTTTATCTTCGTCGTCATTTTGACTATATAAATGCTCCATCGATTCTGGACTCGTTAATTTCTCTCAGGGTTCTTTGAACTACACCAGACTTTTAATGTTTTCTATAAATGGAGTATGTATACTTAATACTTCATGTTGTTTGTTTCAATCTTACGTATATAACGTAAACAGTAGAACAAGGGCTATGTTTAGCTTTCCTCTTTCGAAGTGTTTGATTGTAACGAATAACTGGATTTCCAATCATCCCATCCGTTTATGGTGGTTACTTGTCCTCCTTTGTTTCAGGGAAGAGTTCTCAAGTTCCACAATTCCTTCTGGAAGCGAACATGGCACCCATTTTGTGTACGCAGCCAAGGAGATTTGCGGTTGTAGCTGTTGCTAAAATGGTTGCAAAATCTCGTAACTCTGATTTAGGTGGAGAAATTGGTTACCACATAGGACATTCAAAAATTTTGACTGAAGGGTAACTATCATTATATTGATGTTTATGACTTAGATCGGTATCTCGTTTTAAAAAAATTCTTTTGTGTCTAAGTTCTCAGGTCAAATGTAAACTGATGAGGATTGTCTTATTCCACTTATGATGACTATGAATTTTTTAATTTCTTATTTGGTTGCATGAAGATCGAAAATTCTGTTCAAAACTGCTGGAGTTCTGTTGGATGAGATGTTAGCCAAAGGGTTGAATGCACTAAAGTACAAGGTTATCATTCTTGATGAAGTGCATGAAAGATCTGTGGAATCTGATCTTGTTCTTGTCTGTGTTAGGCAGTTTCTCATGAAGAATAAAGACCTCAGGTTATAACCCTTTTCTATATATTGATATACTTATTTTAAGGTTCTTAAACTGTTCCACGTGGGATAAATGTTTTGATAGAAGATAAATCAGGTGACGTGGTTCATTAAAGAGGTTATGTAATAATTTACAGGGTAGTCTTAATGTCTGCAACTGCTGATATAACACGGTACAGAGACTACTTTAAAGAACTTGGCAGGGGTGAACGTGTAGAAGTGGTTGCTATTCCTAGCCCTGACCAGAGAACAGTTTTCCAGAGAAGAGTATTATATCTTGAGCAGGTTAAACTTTTGATTTATGTTTGAGATTTGTTGCTCGTGAGGAAACAAATTTTTTATCTAATTGATTTTCTTCCACTTATAGCTTCTTATAAATGACTTCTTTTGGTGATTTATCTAAATGTGAGACAAGAATTCTTGTAAAATAACAATTTTCCTGCGTCTATCAGAGTATTTGTGGAAAGACTAAGATTTAAGAACACACATCTTTCTTTTTGTGTCAAGTCTTGCCCTGCTAATTAGATGCGAGACTGTTTATGAAGCAGGTTACAAAATTGCCTGGTGTGAGTTCTGATCTGTCAGCTTACTGTCCTGGTCCAAGTCCTACTTCAGCTGATACTGAAATAAAACCTGAACTGCAAAGTCTTATTCATGATCTCATCTTATATATTCATAAAACGGAGCCAGACATTGAGAAGAGTATTTTGGTTTTCCTTCCAACATACTACGCACTTGAGCAGCAGTGGTATCAATTGGAACCCTTTGACGCATCTTTTGAAGTTCACATTCTGCACCGAAGCATTGACACTGAGCAAGCCTTAGCGGCTATGAAGATATGCAGATCCCGTCGCAAGGTTTCTCTTTAAACCTTTGATTCTTCTTCATTAATATATGCATTATTTGTGTCTAAATAACTAGAGAAAATCTTATTTAAGAGTGACGCAAACATTCATATTCACATATGTAGGCTGTTGAACAGCTTGTGTGTTGAGAGATCTTTTTGTTGAGCATATGAGTTACTTATGCCCGCTGGTGTATTGGGTACCTGATGGTATGGTAACAATTTACCCTTTATCCTAACAGTGAACACGTTGTTGTACGTTTAACAGTAGAGGACTTGTCATATTATTGGGGAGACATCAAACTGACATTGATGCATTGAGTTGCAATGACCACTTTGTGGCTTCAATGAATTCTTTTCGTAATTGGTAGAAAATTTCCGAATTAATGTTCTCAGGTAATATTGGCTACAAATATTGCGGAGTCTTCAGTAACAATACCCAAAGTAGCCTATGTCATTGACTCATGCCGGTCTCTGCAAGTGTTCTGGGATGCATCCAGGAAAAGAGATGCAGTCCAGCTTGTTTGGGTCTCCAGATCTCAGGTATTGCTAAAATTTAAAACAAAAAATTGAAAAAAAACTGGATGACCTAACTTAAGTTTCTTATGTGGAATTATAGGCTGAGCAACGTAGAGGTAGGACAGGTAGAACATGTGATGGTGAGGTTTATCGCCTGGTGCCGAGTGCATTTTTTAACAAGCTTGAAGAGCATGAGCCACCAGCTATACTTAAGCTGTCATTGAGACAACAAGTTCTCCATATTTGTTGCACGGAATCCAAAGCTATTAATGACCCAAAAGGTATTATTGTCAGAAGTGTGTAAAGAATGTTTGATTTCTTTTTTTAATAGACGATGTCAAACTAGTGTTACCTGTGAACTATTAGGATAGTCAGATTTGCTAGGTCTCCTGAGACTATACTGCATAAGTACTCATCAAATAATTTCTTATCACATGTCCTGTCTGGTCTAAAGATTGCTCTGTAGATATAGTTAGATGAAACTGAATGCTTATGGTGGAATATTCTTTCTTTATACCTAAATGAGTGCTTGTATGCTTTCAGAATACAATATATCGAATCTAATGATCATATAATATCAGATTCTATCGGGTGAATTGAGTTTTGATAATTTTCTTTAACTTAGCGTTGCTGGCAAAAGCTATGGATCCACCTAACCCAGATGTCATTGATGATGCATTAAGTATGCTATTAAGCATAGGAGCACTGCGGAAATTACCTAGGGGACGGTACGAGCCCACATTTTATGGACAGTTGCTTGCTAGTTTCCCATTGTCCCTTGATGCGTGTATTCTCGTCGTCAAGTTTGGTGAAATGGGAATGCTAAGAGAAGGGATTCTATTGGGTGTCATGATGGATATCCAGCCGCTTCCTATCAATCATCCTTTTGGAGATGATTCACTGGTATTTCTTATTGGTGAATTTTATCTGCAGTTCTGTAGGCCTTTTGATCATAATGTTTAACATCTACTACATGTATGTCTTCATTTACAGTTTCTGGAATATGTTGACCACTATAATGGTGGAAATGGGAGCAAGAGTATCTCTGGTGGGCGGAGGGAGGTGGTGCTCATGGCAAACTTATGTGCTTTTCAGTTTTGGCAGCGTGTCTTTAAGGTAATAAACTAGCTTTGCCATATTCCTGAGGAATACCGGCTTCCACTCTTGATTTTCTTACCAATGTTTCTCTCCTAATAGGATAAGCACCGTCTTGAAAACTTGAAACAACTTCTGTCGAAGGAGAAAGACAAAGATCTCAAGTCGAAGTTTCCTGAGATTGAACAAGAGTGGTGTGATTTCCACAATATTGTCCGGTCATCGTTTTATCATGTGTCTGAGATGTGTAAGTTCAGGGGCATGATTGATTTTTGTTTTGTTTTGTTTTTAAATATCTCCATTTTAGAAATGGAAAACAATTTTAGAGGCACGTTAATAATTTCTGCCCTTTTATTGAAATTTTGTCTGCTTTACAGATGAAGATACACTTGGCTCATTTCATCGTTTCAGACCTCAGTTCATCAGTTCTTCTGATTCTCTACCAACCTATTACAATCCATATGAATTTGATCACACATGCTATGTTGAGTGCCAACCCTCTGGAGATACATATTCACACTCTGCGGATGAAGATAACAATCAACCACCCCATGAAGTAAGGAAATGTATATCTGTGCCGTATGTTCCTCCTAACGCTTTCCAAGCTGCTGCTATTGGAAAAAACATGGCCAGTATTATAAAAGAGGTATTCATTTGCTGACCTTGTTGTGGGAAACAATGTTTCTTCTTTACAGGGTCTTGATCTTTCACTGTTTCCGTTTGCTGTAGATAAGAACTCAGCGCACACCATCTGAATCTGATATTGGCCATGGAGCAATTGAACCTGAGGATTACGTTGAGGATGGAGGGACCCCAGTCTGTGTATATTTTCTGAAAGGCTCTTGCAACCGTGGTGACCTGTGCACGTTTTCTCACACTCTTCAGTCAACAAGACCAGCCTGCAAATTTTTCGCGTCACTGAAGGTGCATCACGTTACCATTGTAGCTCGAGCTATCTGCAGTGTCTCTGCTAATTAGTTGGTTTTGCAGGGATGTCGAAATGGAGAGTCTTGTTTGTATTCCCATGTCATGCGAAGACAGACAACATCATACTGTCCCCATCCCCCATGCCTTCAAGAAGACGATGACCCTTCCACATCACGTCTTCTAGATTTGTTTCCTACTTCTCCTGAGGGTTGTATCCTTGTGTTTGATGACTTTGACATGCATTTCAGCTCAAGTATAGCCCGCAATTATCCGTCCTGGAAAATACTCTCCACATCATCTTCTTCAGAGACGCTTTTCTGTGGTTCATCAGTAGCAGACACAAGAGTCTTCTGGGGTCTCAATCATCCTTATCAGACCATCATCTCAAAGGCAGGAGGGGAGAACCCAATCCCGTGGGACGAAGTGAAATGCGTGCTGTGGTTCCTCAACCCAGATAGCTATGCTGAAACTCCTGAGAAACAGAAGACTATTCTGCAGAATTTCTTCGAGTACATGGCAATAAGAATACTTGGTGATAATCTTTACGAAATTCGAGTAATTCTCACAATGAACAACGTCAGATTCTCACAGTTGCAGGTAAAATAAATATGCATCAGCTCCTCCATTGTTTTTGTCCACTCCATTCACTTGTTTGCGTGTGTTTGAAGGTTGAGAAGGTAGCCAGAGAAAGCTTCTTCTTCCTTGGAGAGTCTTTCCCGCACAATTCAATAAGCTTTGGTGAATTCTCAGATACGTTCGGCGTTCAGAAGGCTATGGTAGTCTCCAGATCAACCTCCTATGTCTTTGATCTCCATCCCCCAACTGATCTCCACTTTGGTGATTACTCCTCTCTTCTTCACTCATCTCTTCACAACCAATAATGATCGCATGGTGAGATCACTCTTTATCTTTTTCTTATAATCATTTTATTACCAATATGGTATTATTTTTCTATTAAAAAAGTATTATAATAATACAACGGATCCGAATGTCTATGGATAGTAAAATTCGGACATTTGTATGGATCCGAAACGAATCTAGATTTTCGATATCACAAAATTCTCGGAGATCTAGATTTGTAGGCCCATGACTACTACTTTATATCAAATTCGGATATATGAAAAGATGGCTATATATTATGGGCCTACTTTAAATTAAAGCCCAAAAAACATTTCATCTATGATATTAGTTAATATGAGAGAAGTGACGCACATACAAAATGTGGTTAGGTCGTGAGTGTGGTTGGGCTCAACATTTTCTATGCGAACACACATCACAATAGATGTGGCATCAACCGGTTTAGATAACGATATTGTAACCGGGTCCTTATTTTGGGTATTGGAATAAATTGGTTCAGACCCCATTTATATGTATATAGCTATGATTGTGTAATTCACTCCACTTTCCAAATATGTTTTAAACATTTGTAAAATTTCCTCTTGCTTTAAGACAAACAATAATCAAATTTATAACATTAAATGATTAGTTGATCAAAAACCTAAGCTTAAAGAATAACCATCTCCAAATGACTTTTGATCCTCTTTTTTTCAACTTTCATTATTGCTTCTCACCTTTATCTTGCTTACTCTGCAACCCTCTCTTGTTTAACCTCTTCTCTTTACCTTTTACCTTTTGTAGTTAGTAATCTAATTCATGATAATCAAATAATTTGTGATATTTGTTAGCTTATACAAATGCATAAACATTTGTTACAATTACTTCAATACATACAAATGGATCTCCCTATATTCTAAACAAAGATAAAAGACTCTTTTGTTTTGTTTAATATATTGTGAGAATGTCTCACATCGCTAAAAATAGAGAATTAACTGTATATGGGATTTGAACCAATCCACTCATTGCCAATTGGTTTTGAGTTGGAAGCTCATAATCTTACATGGTATCAGAGCTTGAATTCACATTGTCCCATCCGAATTGATCCGGCCCAAAAAGAGGCCCGATTAATCTACCCCGAAATTGAATTGTCGAAACTAATGAATAGACGGACCATTACCTCGAGGGGGAGTGTGAGAATGTCTCACATCGTTAAGAATAGAGAATTAACTCTAATATATATATGAGATTTGGATCAATCTACTCATTAACAATTGATTTTGAGTTGAAAGCTCATAATCTTACATATATATAAACGTAAGTAGTCTATCTCTCAATCTCCATCCCAAAACATGAGGTCTTCTTCAATCATGTTCTCTCTCCTTCTGATCTCTCTTCTTCTTGCAATGAACCCAAAGCCGTCCTTAGCCATGATCACTATACGAAACAACACAGACGACACCGTAACGCTATACAGCTCCTACCTTAAAAACGCCTGCAGCGTTACGCGTTACAAAGACCTCTGCGTCCAAACGCTTTGGCCATTTACAATCGTGGCTAAAAACAACTCTAGCAAGTGGGCCCGAGCTGGCGTCGCTGTGACCATCACCTCCACCAAACGCCTCCTCCGGCTCTTGCACAAAACGCGACATATAGCGGTCGAGAATCGCGAGCGAATCGCATTATCAGATTGCCGAGAACTATTCGTAGACTCACTCGACAATTTGTATAAGTCACTCGACGTTCTCCGGAAACTTGACGACGACGACTTCCAACGTCAGACGAGCGATCTCGCCACGTGGCTTAGCGCAGCACTCACGGATGATGACACGTGTCTTGATGGATTTGAAGAGAGCATGATTACTTCTTGGACGGTCAGGATGATTAGAAGAAAAGCTGACAAGTGTATGCAATTATGTAGCAATGCTCTTGCTCTCCTTAACAAGCTTGCTTATGATGGCTTCTAAAATTCTAATCTACGCTTTTATTATTTTCCACCAATACTTATATTCTACATTTATATATCTATCTTGTATTAATTCTTTCTGGTTATTATTAATACACACAAAACTATCATGAATTATCATTTCATTATTATTTTCATTTCCAATCGTGAATTACACTTTCACTACAATAAATTCGAGACATATTACTTGTATTAAAATATATTCCATAGTATAAAAATGTGAAGATCTCAGCATGTTTAGAATTATTAGAGGGAATATATATTAAAGAAGAATGCCAAAAAAATATATATTAAATTAAAATGCAAAATGGCCAATATATAATTGTGGGCTTAGTTTAAATTAAAGCCCAATAAAAATATAATTATGGGCCTATTTTAAATTAAAGCCCAATAAAATATATATAGTCCGCGGGAAATAATGTGCTCCTACGCGCGTGTAGATACAGGCCAATCCACGCTTAGTAATATCCACGCGCAGACGTAGCGCGTTGAGCGCGTGTTCACAAAAACTGTGTGCTATAACCCACCGAATTGCTGTTTTTTCATAGAAAATCAGTTTTCTATAAGATTTGAGCGCGTGAGATCTTTATGTCCTAATTAATACATCTCTGGTTCTTTTAATCGTCACTCGCCGAGGCCCGGTCAAACTGAAGAGGCCCAATCAATTTAACGGCCAATAAATTCAAAGGCCCATGTTGGATTTTATTATTTTACACCAATATTTATATTATACATTTATAAACCTTATAACTTGTCAGGTTTTATAAGCCAAAAAAAATGAGTATATATATATATATATTTATATTTCATTTTTGGCTTATATACTCATTTTATTATTTGTTAAATATTCATTCAGATTTATGTGTTTGTTAAATTAACCTTATACACTTCAATTTTTTTCTTATATACTCATTTTAGTAAATTTGTTAAGGTATAATTTTCAATAAATTGTTTTTCCCCATTTTCACACTTATTTTTGATAAATTTTCGTTTAATTTTTAATAGATTACATATATTTTAGTAAAATTGTGAGATATAATCTTCACAAAATCATTTTTACCCACCAATAATTTTTTTTGAAAGTTTAAGATACTTTTATTTTTTGACTTGTGTCTTCAGTTCAAATAAATATCTGAGTTATAACATTCACAAAATTTCGCTTTACCAATTTTGGACTATAACATTTAAGTTTTTTTATTTTATTATGTGCCTTATCTTATATAGTAGTATAAATGTGAATTTTATATAAAAATAATCTAGATAAAAGAATAACAAATTAAAATGAAGTCATTTTGATATAAAGATGATAAAATTATAATTTACATTTCTTTTAAGTAAATTCGTTTTTGTTAACATTTTTTTATTTGCACTTAATATATTTATCTTGATAGAAGTATAATTATCTCTTAAATTTTAAAATTATCCAAAAAATTGCTTAAAAATAAATACATATCTTTCATAATTATTATAATCATTAATAATTTGTATTCTTGTTTAAAAATTATATTATCTTTTATATAAAGAAAATATAATTAATTCTTAATCCATAGCAAACTTCTCACACCAAAAAAATTACTTAAACTTACAGTTTTTCTTTTTTTCACACATACTTTCGATTATTTATTATATTTATTTGTCATGTCAATTTATAAGAATTTATCTATTCTATTTATTTTCATCCGAGAAATTAATCTTGTTTTAGATCACTAAAAATTATGATGCAAATCATGAGGCTATAGAGATTAAATTAATTAAAATGGTTTTGGTTGATAAAAAAGTTAGTATAAAACGTTGTCAATTTTTTTTGTCATATTGAATGTTAATATATTTATTTTGTTTTACCCGAAAATATAAAACTAATAATATAGAAGTAATACTCTATATTGATAGTTCAAAAAAAAGATTGATTTTGATTTTAATGTGGCTGTAAAAGGCATTATTGTAAAGCAAAGTTATAAAAATAGTTGTGATGTATTATAGATCTCTATTATTTATATATGTAAATTTTTATTATTTTAAGTATTATGATATTGTTTGTTATTATATGTCAAGTATCTATACAAGAAAAAAAATTCATGTTAATATAAAAAGAAATTTCAAACATATATACTAAAGTGGGAGAAAAATTTATGAATTTTAGAATAAAATTAATATATAGTTTGTAACGATTTGTTAAATAGAATTATGTTTAGTTTCATTATAAACTTTTAGTTAAAAAATCAAAATTCAAAATTAAAAGGAACTATTTTGGGTTTTGGTGTGGGCCTATTTTGAATTAAAGCCCAATAAAACATCTAGTATACGCTCTATGATGCGCCGCTCTACGCGCGTGTTGACAGAGTGCAATTCTGTCTTAGGAATGCCCACGCGCACATTAAGCGCGTTGAGCGCGTGTGCAAAAAATCCGTGTGCTATATAACCCACCAAAATGCCGTTTTTCACCGAAAATCATTTTTTCCTGAGATTCAAGCGCGTGAACACATATATAGATTTGTTTTTTTTTTCTTCCGGAATAAATAGTAAAGCCCATTAGTTGGAAAGGCCCAATAAATTCAATGGCCCAATACTTTACTTTTCGTAACGTACCGCCAGATATTTTGGAGTCGACACCGTTCTTCCTGAGAGATCTGTGGAAAACGAAAGCGAGATTTATCAGGTAAAACCCTAATTTCTTCGATCTGTCTTGTTTGAATATCTGATTTATTGCTCTTCTGAATCTCTTTGTATTCCTGAAGTTCCATACGCTCGACGTATCTGGTGATTTTCGTCAATAAGAGCTCGCTAACAACATGAGGTATCTTACTCTTTCGATGGTTTTCTAGCTTCGTCTGTTTAGTATGGTGCTCAATTCGAGAGTTATTCTTACTCTGCGTTTCTCTTGATTTTCCTTTTTTTCTCGCAGTAAGCCAATGGAAGAGGATACCAACGTAAGTTTCCTTATTGATAAAACAATTTCGCTACTGCTCTTATGGATTTGCAATAAGCTTGGTCGCTTTCATAAACCCTCATTCATCTAGTATTGTATTTCCATTTCAGCAATCACTTTACTCTTTAGTGCTTGTATAGGAGGACTGAACCAGTATAGATTTTCTCTGGAGTTTTGTTCCTTTTTGTTTGTTTAATGGATTCTTTTTTGCTGGTGACTGAGTCTATAAGTGATAGTTTAGAACACTGGCTGTAATCATTTCTCATTTCGATTAATCTAGAGTTCTAACCTCTGTTGTGTAGTCATTTGATTCGGTCCTGCACTAGTTTCCTTCTTGTCTGGAGTTTGGTACTTTTAGAGGGATGTATTCTGATGTTCCTAGTCATCATGCTTGATACTGTTCTTTGCAGGGCAAGACTGAGGAAGAGGAATTCAACACAGGGCCACTCTCTGTTCTTATGATGAGCGTGAAGAATAACACCCAGGTACTATGAATACGGATTTGGTGGATAGGAATTTTTGAGCTTCGTGTAAAAGAATAGGTTAATGAGCTAGATATTAGACACCAAATGTATATGAAGAGTGTTGGTTGCAATGGAAGCTTGTTAACAAGGTCAACTTTGTATTCAGGTGTTGATCAATTGCCGGAACAATAGAAAACTTCTCGGGCGAGTGAGGGCATTTGACAGACACTGCAACATGGTTCTTGAAAATGTCAGAGAGATGTGGACTGAGGTAAACCATAGTTCTCCTGAAATTATATATACTTGTGTGCATAAAACTGAAGACCATTGTTTGATTTAGGTACCAAAAACTGGAAAAGGGAAGAAGAAAGCCCTTCCAGTCAACAGAGATAGGTTCATAAGCAAGATGTTTCTACGTGGAGACTCGGTCATCATCGTCCTTAGGAATCCAAAGTGAGGGACAGAAATGTGAGAGGCACAAATGTTTGTGTTGACGATAAATTCTTGTAGGTAGTTATGTATTTTTCTAAGTTCGACAGTTATGTCTCTCTTTTGTTTGTCCAAATTGACAGATCTTTTAAGTGGTTGTCTTCACTCAGCAGTCAACCCCATTTGTGTTCATCAGTTTTACCTTTTAAACCACTAATCTAAAGGTGATAGCATAAAAATAGAAGTTAAAAATCGGTGTGAGGTCCGATCTCCACTACATGACACGAATAGAAAAAAAAATTGGAAAAAGAAAACAAGAAAAACGAAAAGAAAAGGAGGCTCTCTGGGGGTGACAATTACTTTGTTGATGATGAGGTGGAGGAAGAATCCTGCTTTTGGTCACCAAAGACACGTTGACGGAAATCTTTAACCATAAGTGGGAGTCCTTGTCGTAAAGCCACCTTTGGTTCCCAACCAAGAAGCTCTTTGGCCTTTGTGATGTCTGGTTTCCTCTTGTGAGGGTCGTCCTCTGTGTTTGGTCTGAACTCTATCTTTGCATTCGGGTCAATTGTCTCTTGAACCACCTGCACATAGAACAATCCACTCATTTGTGTTCAGACACAATAGCATTGAGAAAATCAGATTATGATGTCACAAGAATAAAGGGTGAAAAGGACCTTAGCGAGCTCGAGCATGGTGAATTCGCCAGGGTTACCAAGGTTAAAAGGACCGATATGTTCTCCCTCCATCAACCTCATCAGACCCTCCACCTATCACATAAGTTTCACATTCAAGTTTACCAGTACACAATTATAATAAACAACAATGTTAGGTAATGGTGAGGGGCAACAAAATGAGAAAATTGATGTTTTCAACTCAACCAAACGAGGACATGGTAATAAAGTTCCGTTATTGGTCCCATGATACTGACTAGTGACTACCATACACAACTCTATTTACATTTATCAAATTATATAATGGAGATTGTAATTTTCAGTATTTTATTTTTATTTTTAAAAGTATTGCCTTGGCAATTTGAAGCAGTAGGGCTGCTACATTGAAATGAACTTTTCCTTGTTTTTATCGAATCATGAATCTTGTATGGTTTAAGAGGAAAAAGTAAAAGGGAATATATTTACCAGATCAGAGACAAACTGGAAACTCCTTGTCTGCTTACCATCACCATAAACAGTCAAAGGCTCTTTTCTTAGTGCCTGCAGAATCATCATTATTACAGGTTTCAGTACTTAATAAAGTAGATTTTATTAACCATTGATTGATATTATCATGAAGTATGACAATGATTAATCTAAGAAACCTCCAACGCACCTGGGCAACAAAGTTGCTAACCACACGACCATCATCGATACACATCCTAGGGCCATAAGTATTGAAGATCCGAGCAATCCTAACCTGTTTGGCAATCAATCAATCCAGTCAAAATTTCTCTATTTGGTGATTTCTATCAATCACCGACAATGATGACAAGAACCAAAAAATAGGAATAAAAAACACGAACAGACCTCAACATTAGCACCTCTGTGGTAGTCCATGGTCAAAGTCTCCGCCGTACGTTTGCCTTCATCGTAACAACTCCGAACACCTGTTTCAAATTTGCCATAACTAAGCTCTCTGTATCAATGCAATAACACACAATGATCTCAATCAAAATACATTTGATAGACTGGTTAATGAGAAAACGAGGGTAAGAACGTCAAATGCACTGTAACAAAAGGGACAGTTCTCAGATTGAAGGACCCACACATACAAACACTAACTATCTACGGTTCAAATAGTTTGACTAGATCTGGCCGTAAAAGGAAGCGTATGAATACCAAACTAAATACAATACTCTATTTTTATCTATCTGCTAACGTGCGCTCTGAGGAAGAAGAAGAAACAGTCATGATGCACGTATCGAGAAGAGAGGGAAACAATTAGGATTACCAATGGGATTAACGTTGCCCCAGTAAGTCTCAACCTGAGGATGTTGAAGAGGGTCTCCGTAGACTTCACTGGTACTCCGTCAGTAGAAATCTAGCTCCCACTCGTTTAGCCTAGACCCAACATGTTCAATGTTCCCACCCACATTCGTCTTGTATCACCTTTGCTGAGTTAAAGAAGATCCAAACACAATCCAAAGATATTGAATTCCAAAAAGAAGAGAACCATAACTAAAAATTAAAATCAAAATTGAAAAGGATATGATAGTCTTGACGGGATTGAATTTGTAGTGAACTGGAGAAGCAGGGCATGCCAAATGGTAGATCTGGTCAACCTCTAGCAAGAGCGGTTCCACGACGTCGTGCCTGATGAGCTCGAAATTTGGGTTTCCGAAATGGTGCATCACGTTTTCCTTACGCCCCAGTGAAGAAGTTATCAACGACGATCACACTGTCTCCTCTCGCGATCAACCGGTCCACCAGGTGAGAACCCACGAAACCGGCCCCCACCGGTTACTACAACCCTAAGCCCTTTGCGTTTCAGACCTAGAGGGATTTTGCCGCCTACCGATCCGATCCGGGTCATGTACTCGATGCTAGACTTACTTTGACGAACCGGAAGATACGATGATACCTCCGATCGCATTCCGGGAAAACGAGTAAACTGGATCCGCCGTGTAAGGCATTGGTTTAGGGTTGGAGGATCCAGAGAAAACTGTGAAAACTAATGTGGCGATGGCAATGCCAACGAGGACGAAGACGAGTCTCTGTTCTTGGAGCATGTAACGGATCGGACGAATAGCTATGAACGAAGGCTTTACTGTCTTCGGATAGTAAGCTTCCGCTTCTGGCTGATCTATCTCGTGTCGCCGGTATGTCAACTCGGACGCCATCTTCTTCTTCTTTCTCAATTCAAATCAGAAACGGAATTTCTGGATCCAGAATCGAGATAAAGAGAAAGAGAGAGAGAGATCAAAGGAGAAGTAATCGGAGTGTCTGTGATTTCAGAGCCGAACTCGCCGGAGACTGAGTCGACCTTTAGGACGGGAGTGATTAGCGATTTGGGTTTATGTATATAAGTAGAGATTGCTGTTACTGTTTTACCCCTCACTCTTTAATTTAATTACACTTATGTCCCTACAAAAGACTCTCTCCTTTTAGAAGCGTTTTTTCAGATTTGAAAAGTAATTAAACCATAATAATGTTCAAAATCAGACATTTCTTTCAGGTTTTTTTTCCTGTTTAGAAAGTTTTCTTTACAATTAAAACATATATTTCTCAGTTGTATATGTATTACTTCTTCTGAATTAATGTACTATTTCAATATCTCTGATATATTTTCTTTGCCTTTTTAGAATTTGCTTATAACATTTTTATTCATTGCCATTAAGAATTGATATAGTAGTAGTAGTTTAAGGACCAAAAATGTATAATAGAGATCATTAATGTAGATTACAAGAAAGTCAATAAGCGCCTAATTGTCACGCAAAGCCAAATTTGATGACCACTTTGAGTGATTTTAAAGCCCCCACCTAACTTTTTTATACATATATGTATGTATGTTTATATATCGTTTTCAATATATATTCTCGTACTAATAAGATAATGCATAAGATAACTAAAATAAGTTTGTCGAGATTTAAAAAACGAATGAAATAAAGAGAGTTTCATATGATCGAACATAGAGATTTGGTGTCGGTAATGGACAACGATATATATATATATATATAATAGTCTCTCTTGGTCCATTACCGACACAAAATCTCTATGAAACTCTCTTTATTTCATTCGTTTGTGTTTAACAAAACGACACGTTCCAACTAAACAGAGACAATTTATAGATTCCCGAACAGGGCAGTGGAATCAGACTCTAGTCAGGCAATATTTTAGCCAGAAGGATGCCCAACTCATTTTGGCGATCCGATTACTAGGCTGTCCGAAACAGGATTCCTGGAGTTGGTACTATACAACATCAGGAAGATACACGGTCAAGTCAGGTTATAAACTGGCGGTCAGTGAACGAGATCTGGATTCGATTCGCTTTGGTCCCTCGTTTGACCTGTTACATCAGGAACGTTGGAAGTTAGATTGTCCACCAAAATTGAAACACTTTCTTTGGCAGACATTGTCAGGATGTCTGGCAGTGCACCAAAATTTGGTTAAACGTGGTTTTGGAAACGATATGAGGTGTAGTAGATGTGGGGCGGAGTTCGAATCGATATACCATGTTTTGTTTGATTGTCCCCCAGCACGTCAAGTTTGGGCTTTATCAACGATACCAAGTCCACTTGGAATTTTTCCGGGTGGATCAGTCGGGTATAATTTGGATTATTTGATTGCACACGTACGATATCAGATAGAGTGCGCCAGTTTTCCCTGGATTATTTGGTACATCTGGAAAGCACGTAACGAGTTTTGCTTCTCGAACGTTGATCTTGATCCCAGGATCATTGTGGAAAGAGCGACAACGGAGTACATGGAATGGACTCTGGCTCGTCAAAATACTTCAGTCCCGCGGGTTCTGAGAGTTTCTAGTCTTGACAAGATCAATGCTCCTTGGATATTCCCTACCACAGCTAATCAAAGTTTCACGGGCTATAAATGTTTTGTGGACGCGTCGTGGAAGGATACTGACCTCTTTACAGGGGTTGGTTGGTTTTGCTTTCCAGATTCGGTGGACGGAGTATGCTCGGGATCGTTCAGGATTCATCGGTGCTTATCGGCTCTTCATGCGGAGTTTGAGGCAGTTCTTTGGGTTTTGGGAGCGCTTGTGGAGTTTCACATCCAGGAAGTGGAGATCTCGACGGATTGCGAGACGGTTTTGGCTATAATCCAGCAACCCGAGGAGTGGCCGGCGTTCATATCTTACCAGGAGGAGTTTCAACGACTACGTCTACGGTTTTCTTCTTGTCTTTTATCGGTCATCCCCCGTCAATTAAATCATAAAGCTGATGCTCTTGCCAAGTTCGGCCGAGTTTCTGTTTTTTTATTTGGTTGGTTCTGGTCTATTATCGTCTTATCGTTGAAAAAAAAAAAAAAAAACAGAGACAATTAATAGAGACTAATGGGGTTAATTAAATTCGTTTAAAAACATAACGGTGGAGTAAAACGACATAAACAAAGATAAGTTGAGGATTTATTTGGCGGTTAACGAAAAAAACCAAATTTTATTTGAGAAGTCTTCGTGGTTTGAATTGATCCTTTTGGAAAATTGAAGGTTTGTTTGACTTTTTTTTTATTAAGAAATGAGGATAGTGGGTACGAGAGAGATCTTGATTCTGACATCGCCACGTGTGAGCTCTATTATCTCCCCTTAATCTCTGCATTAAGGTACTTTTCTTTTCTTCTTCATACTTCATAATTCACTCATTTAATGTCGAGAGTAACATAATTAAGGTACTAGTTAAAAGTGACCTTTTTAGTTAGCCATAAATGGAACTCATGACTTGATTTAACTAAATAGTTATAGGTATATGTTGTTTTATAATATGCAATTCATACGAGACCATATAACTCTTCCTCCACAATGTTTTGGTTCCTTCTTAATTTTATTATTACACACCAGACCGTGGGACCAAACGACCACGGTTCAAACCACAAAGGAGATTGAAGTAGTGACGTTTAGGCCTAGCTTGACCATTACTAACGCCGTTACCATTAACCCTTTGGACACTCGCCGTGTTAGTAACTTGTATAGGAGTGACAATGATAGAGGCTGGGTCAGCAGTTCGAAGGTCAAGCCAAGTGATGATGTCAGCAAACACAAGGTCAACGTTACAGTCAGGCTCACCTGACGTCAGAGCGTGCCACATCCCGGGATACAACTTGATAGTCTTGTCCCTTGTGCTAGCTTTCTCGTACAAAGCTTTGCTTATCTCTGGATCCGTTACTGTATCAGCTTCTCCGTGTAATACAAAGAAGGGCATTGTTATCTGCAAAAGCCCATCACGTTTTCTTGGTCAAAGAATTTTTGTCACTAACTCCTATTATAATGGATAAAGAGTAATATGGAAGAGACATGAACCTCGTGGAGAGTGTCTTCGAGGTTCATGCTTGTCCTGAGCATTTCAAGTGCGGTTTTAAGCCTAGGCTTGTCTTGATATATCAGCTTGTTGTGCTTTACCTGCATTTACACACCAAACTAGTTATAACAAAACTGCACGGTAAGAGATTTGTGTATACATATATGTACTCCACACAAACTATAATAGACCTCTTCTCGCTTGACGAGGTCCTTGAAAGCAACGTTGATCACATTTTTTGTTGGAACTATTTTCCATTTTGGTATGATTTCTTCGACTCTGGTTAACAGACTAATCACCATAGGGTGTGGCTTCACATTCTCAGATATCTGCAAATTCATACATAACAATATATCTGCAGGGTTAAAAATCATCATCTCCCAACACTCTGCAACCTACGAAACTGTGGGTTTTTTATTCCTCTTCTTTTGACCTTACACATTGGAGCGACTAGAATGGCGCCGTTCCAAAAGGAAGGATCTTTTTTGTGAAGCAATAAAGAAACTGCACCTCCCATGGATTCTCCATACAAGAACCTGCCTTTGTCCATGTATTCCTCTTGCGCTGGTGTCACATAAATTTAACAATTTTTAATCTTGGGATTTATAATAAAGTGGAGAAGAAGAGAGATGAATGTTGTTGTTACATATGTGAATGTCATACCACAGATAGAGGAGTAATAGTCGTAGCAATCATTGACAACATTCCCAAATTTCTTGATGTAACAACGAGCTCCCTTGGACCTTCCATGGCCTTCATAGTCCATACCAAAAACAGCGTATCCAGCTGAAGCCAGCCTGACTCCGCATTCTGAAACCAAATACACAGTCTCAGTGAATTATCTGAAAGACCTGATAGAACCCAAGTTCTCAACTACCCAGCCAATAGATACACACGTAAGTAACTAGTTTGGTGTACACATCAAGGAAAGACCAAATATTAATTTAAAATGAAATCAGATTAAATAGTCTAGAGTCGTTCTCCAACCCAAACCAACCACCAAAAGTAAGACTTGTTGACCTACAGGTCCTATACCCCATAATAATTTAACTTCTCAGAGGCACTGAAGGAGTCTAATAATTAACAAACGTAAACTTTGAGAATTGGTTGTGAGGTCCACAATGAATTAAATTTATGATCTGTGAGCTGCTCTCATCTATCAGTACAGAGATATTAACTATCATATATATTTAAAAAGTACTACATAGAGTGAAAAACTTCATTATTTTTCTTCAAGAAATCAATCCCACACATAAATTAAAGATTTGCAACATTTCTTCTATACAGTATCATGCTTTACTCGATACGGAGTAGGAAAGAAATAAATCACACTGCCATAGTGAAAATGCATTAAATAGCGATATTTATGGAGATTGGTTTGCATGATCAACACTTGGAGGGAGGAAGATAGAATGAGATACCTTTCATGGAGTCACTGCACTCCATTCCGTAACCTGCAAAAGAAATAAAAACCAATCCCCAATTGAACTGAATATAATTAAATGATCCTGATTTTTGTAATCTGTGTAATGAAAAGCAGCTTATTAATAAGCAGGAAGTTAACCATGGCAGAGGAAAACAAGAGCTTTAGGAGAAGACGATGATGGGATCCATCTACAGGCGAACAACTCAACACCTCTTGAATTCTTGATGAATTCCTGTCTCAATTTAAAATACGATCCATTTACACATTTCAACTCACGAAAGAGAATCTAAGAGACAGAGAGAGAGAGAGTGAGTCAGAGAGAAAGAACCTGGTGGTACTGGATTTCCGGCGACTTCATCTTCCACAATTGATAAATATGGAGCCAGAGAGAGTGAGAGGGTGAATGTTTTGAGGTGCCGTGTAGTCTCCAATATTTATATACAAGAGTCAAAAGTTACACTATTCTTTTTTTAAAAGAATTATTATATTTTTGATTTATGGAAACCAAATTGTATGCTCGAAAATTTGTTGACATCACACTCAGCGTATGAACTACACAGACCCAACCATTCATTAGTCGAACAAATCGACACAATGTATGTAAACCTATACTCATTATGTTAAGAGAGACAACTAATATTAATCACATTAGCCAACAAAACATACAAGTTTTTAATTTTTTTTGAAGCATAGCATCCTACAGAGAAACAAATCTAACCCCATAAGGAATGACAGATTTAAAAGAGGGAAAAGAAAAGAAGAAAAGATCATTTGACGTACGTATGGTCCCATCGTTTGGTAACACCGCTACGAAACGCAGATTGCAAAACGCTAATCCTTTCTTGGAAGATTGTTTCCTTCAGACCCTCTATCACTTCCTCTTCTGCATCCATTATCAATTCCAAGTGGTCCAGAAACTTCAATTTGCTCTGCAGTTTCTTCAGCTGAATTTAAAGAGAGGCAATAACCTCCGGGTCAAGACCACAAACAAATGGGATGAAACAAAGCTTTTACTGTTAGAAGTTAAGCCCAACCTGTTGCTCTATTACTGTCGCAGCTAGATGTTCCATTTCTCTCTCTTCTTGATCAGCTAGTATTTTTGCGTGAGCCGCCGCAGCTCCTAAAGCAGTTGCCACAGCCGCTCTTATTCTTAAAGCTACAGGTAGACCCTGAGTTCCGTCTGCAAAATTATATAAACACTACAAATCTTAATTCTTGATCTTTCATTCTCGCATCAGATCACTACACAAGTTACCTTTGTCTTCTTGCTGTTCCTCCATATCTGTATCCTTGTCTTTTTCCGCTCTGTGAACAAAATTTTGAGTTTAGCCTTGACAGCGACATGGAAAACCAACCCATAAAGAATTTTTTGGGTTTAAAGAATCAAACCTGTCAACTGCTGTGTTGGCGTAATCATCAATTTCAAATATCTCTTTTGGGCATGAGGCTTCATCGCAAAGAGCTGCAATTGCAGCCTTTGCAGCAGCAGTTGTGACAGACGGACCAACTTTGCATGCCATGGCAGCTACCTGTTGTGCAATATGTAAATATGTTATCTCTTCAATATTATGATCCACAAGAGATCAAAGGGCACTCTTTGCTACAGTTTAATGCAGAGAGGAAACCAAATGTTACATTCATATAGAAGATAATGAACATAAGGCACATTGTTTTAACAAAATATTCACCTGTTTCATAAGTGAAATATCACCGTCTGGTATTAGTGCAACACGTTTCCTTTTTGCTGGAGGCTCATCTTCATTCACGTGATCTTCATTTTCTTCCCTGGTTGCTGTTTCCTCATGTTCTTGACCATCTGTTTTCACCGGATGGGATGGAGACGAATTATTTTCTCTGTTTTCATCCTCGGTGGAGATAGAGGAATTAAGTCTTCCAGAAGTAGAAGAACCCATCAGAAACTCTCCAAACGGAAGCTCAATGAGTTTAGAAATGCAATCTAATCTACTCTTTGTAGAAACACTTTGGGCAATGAGTTCCCAATCATCTCCATGTTTCAGCACAGATTCTAACAAGAGGAGGATCTCTTCTTCTGTCCACACAGCTGCAGCTGAATTCCCAATAAACTTAAAACTTTCTGCAGCGTTGTTCTCTCCATAGTTTTCATTCTTGAAACACTTTTCACATATGTTGAAATTACTCTGCCAACATCATGTGTCAGGAAACAAATAAAAGAAAACAAACCAAAGAAGATGACAAATGCGTATCCAAAGCAAACAAAAATTACCTTGTTACGTTGATAGAAAGCAGAATCACAACGTTCTTCACAATGCCCGCACATAATTACATCATCCGGCTTCTTCAAACCGCGGAAAACATCTGAATAGGAGGTCAGCGGCGGTAGTTTGATACCGGTCTCAGCTCTTTCCTCAACAAGAGGAGGTGCGGTAATAGTCCTGAAAGAATTAGGGGTTGCAGTAACTCGAATTCCAGCCGGAGTTCCTTGTTCGAGTTTAGCATTATCCACCAACGAAACATGATCACCTTTAGAGCCAAAATTGATCAGTCCCCATTTTTCGAGGAAGAGAAATACTTTCTGAAGCAAATTGACATCGCCCACAAGAAACTTGCGGATACTGGTGAAGGTGAGCCTCCTAGAAATGTCCTCTCTGTACTTATTGATAATGAAATCTCTGTACTCCTTGTAAACTTTAGGGGTTCTAGTGATTGAGCTCTCACTGAAGAACTCCTCAAATTCGCGTCTTTCAATTTCGTGAATATCATCCCACAAGAACCAACCTAAAAAATACCATATCAATTTCAGTGGAGAACGAGAATGGGAGAAATTCAATAGAAAGCAAACCCTAGACTAAGAGAAGGCTCTTAATGAAAACGGAAAGAGTCGCGCGAGTAAACAGTAGAAACCCTAGAAATCTAAAATGATGGTCATGCCATTGACAAGCTTAGCGAGAGTTGAAAGAAGGAGAAGACGTACTGGAATGAGCAGGGATAGAGTAGAGCTCGAGTTCTGGTTCTTTCCAGCTTGGATCAGTAGCTTCCATGCCGTTTACGCACGAGATTGAAACACCGATTCCCTCCAATTCACAAACTCAGATTACCAATCTATTCGCAAATCGCAGTGTCCAATATTAATTTTATTTATTAAATGGTCATATTCTGAAATCTTGCAGAAAGCCCAGTCAGTATAAAAATCTAAGCAGGCCCAAACGCTACTCTCTATAAGAAGGCCCAAATCGTTTGTCTCTATCAGCAGGCCCAAATAGCTACACTCTGTCAGAAGGCCCAACCCGTTATTTTCTATCAGCACACTTGACCTTACATTCTTTTCTTTCATATTTTGCAATTACGTTTAAATGGTTTATAACTTTTAGTAACTTCTTCAGAATGTGACGAAGATTTTCACCATGTTAAATTTCAGTGGTGAAGAGACCAAACCATCCAGCTTGAACAACATTGAAATCGTCCGAAGAAAGTGCAAACATTGATAAAGAACAGTTCAACTAAGAAAAGGGTACTTTAAGAAACAGCTAAACAAAAAGGGCTCTATTAAGTTTTACGAATCAATCCGAGCAAACACACACAAAAGAAGCCATCCTCTTAAGTCATCCTTTGGGCAGCCTCCTTTGCAAGAACTCTTTCCTTGGCTTTGGTCTTAGCCTGCGACTTGGAGCCCATTATGCCTCCTCCCCACTTCTTCCTGTACTCCTCATACTTGTCGTTGAAGTTAGCCTATTCACCAAAAACCAGAACCACGTTAAGTTTCACAAGTAGAACGTTTGGCTTCAAAGTTCACCATTCTATTTGTCAAAAGAAGCTTTTACCTTGATAGCCTCAAGGATTTTGCTGAACTCTAACTTGTCCTCGTTCTTGACAGTGGTAAAACACACGCAAGAAGCAGTCTTTTGGTGAACAAGCTGAAAGTAAAAGACAGAAATAAAGATTAAACCTCCATGCTAATTAGAGAAAAATCATACCAAGATGGACACAGAACATACCGCTCCAAGGCGAGATTTTCCCTTGACAATGCAGTATGGGACTTCCATCTTCCTACATAAAGCAGGCAACCAGACGACCAACTCAATTGGGTCAACATCATGAGCAATGACAACAAGTTGTGCCTTGTTCTGTTCAATGAGGTATGTCACATGGTTGAGACCATATTTCAGAACAATGGGCTTCTTAGACTCGGTAGGCTTTCCCTCAGCTTCAGCTTGAGCTTTGTTCAGAAGACGCTCTTTCTTGGCAGCTTTGTCTTCTGGCCTATACTTCAGAGCGATCTTGAAGAGGTTGGTAGCTACGATTGTCAACAGAGAGTAAGATGAGGCACTGAACTAAGGGGAGAAAAACAGAAACATACCAAAGTCTTCTCATGATCTTACAGCAACAAGACAAGACAAATCAGATAGTCTACAACACTAGCATACATTTGAATAATAAACAATAGCAGCAACTACAAAACTATTTGGTGTTTGAAGAGTGAAGTAACAAAGATTACTGAGAATTAAATAGACATTTACCAAGATTCTTGTCAAGAGTCTTGGTGAATTGGTTAAGAGCTGGTGGAACCTTCAACCTCTGCTTAAGGATCCTCTTCTGCCTTTGAAGGCGGATTGACTTTGGCCATTTGATGTACCGAGAGAGATCCTTCTTCGGAGGCAAAGCTCCACCAATACCGAATTGCTTCGGCCTCCTCTCAAATAGAGGGTTTGTGACTTTCTCCTGTGACATATTACAAAACACAGCACATAATTAACAAAAAACCACAAACAAATAAATTGAATGTTGGAAAACCTCAGTGAAGATAGAAGTTCGAACAACAAATTAAGGGCATACCGTCTTCTTCTTGGCAGCTACTTTAACTCCTTTTTTCGGGGCCTAAAACCAAATCGTGGCGTGATTAGATAATTGAAGTAACCAATGAACATACGGTGAAGAAAGCCATTGTCCTCTAAGCAAATTTCCGGATGCATTTCATTAGCTCTCGACTACCAAATCTAAAGATCCCTAAATCCTACGAAGATCAGAGATACTCGTCTCAACCCCAGTGCATTCATCGTCAAAACGAATGCATCTAATTCGTATGAAACAAAATCTAATTCGATGATTTTATATTCCAATCCAACGAAACCAAGAGAAAATATAAAACGTAAAGAGCCAAAAGAGATATACCATTGTCGTTCTCCTAAGCTCCAACTCGAAATGGTTCTCTGCAAAAAAAACGGCCGAGTCGAAGAGTATCACTAGCTAGGGTTTTGCGTTTATATATAGTACAAGAGATAGGGCTTCTTTATTTTGTGAATTAAAATTGCCACTCCAGTTTAATTACAAATATACCCCTTGTTTTATATTTCAATTTGGTACGAGTTACGCGGTCTTTTCAAAACCGGTTAAGATATTAGACCTTATATCAAATAAAGTACCTCATCAGGCATGAGTAGGACACGTGTCGGACCATTCAACCAATCAATCAGTCCATACATTTAACTTTATTTAAGTGTCTTCTTTTATTTTTTCCGTCATTAATTTTATGCAGAGAATATCAGGTAACTATATAAATGATGATAGTTCATTAATATCTACCGCAAAATCCAACCTTTGAGCGATATTTTTCTACGTAAATTTCTTGTGATCGGCGGATTGTGAATGCCGTTCACTGAGATAAGTTTGGGTACGTTCGCATTCATCTATTTCTTCACGTGATTTACCCTGTTTCTTCTGACTTCTGAGTCAATTCCATGCTCTGTTCTTCTCTTTTTGTTTATCTTTTCTGGAGATTTGTTCGAAGGTTTTGGCTTCTCAAATTCTGTAAAAGAAACCCAACTTGTTGTTCCATAGGTCTAGCGACTTCTGGACATATTGTGGAACGTGCAATTGGTATTAGTGTGGTTATAGATTAGATCTCACGTTTATTTTTCTAAGCTACCTGCCATTAGATCCTTTGTAGTGTTAAGTTTATGTTACGGATTCTTTGGAAAGAAATCTATATTGCTTGTCCCGTCTGTTTCGCCTTCAACTGTTACTATTCGATCGATAAAGGCCAAAGATTTCACTATATTTTAATGTTATTAGCTTCTATTTAGTGTGCCAAATTCTTTTGCCCAGTGACAAGTAATGTTTTGTTGACTTATCAGGTTCAGGTGGGTTGGGGTTTAGATAAGCGACAATGCCCTCGATTCTGATTCAAACCCAGGAATTGCAAAAATCTTCTACGGTTCTTGGGCATGCAAGATGTGAAAACTACTTTATATTCTCTGGAGAGAGTAATTTGTCAGATGGTTTGAGGGGTGTATTATATTTTATTGGTCTTGCCTACTGCTTTATCGGGTTGTCAGCAATTACTGCACGGTTTTTCAAGTCTATGGAGAATGTTGTGAAACATTCGCGTAAAGTGGTTGCAATTGATCCCATTACTAAAGCTGAAGTCATCACGTACACGAAAGTATGGAACTATACTATTGCAGACATCAGTTTGTTGGCGTTTGGAACTAGCTTTCCTCAGATTTCTTTGGCTACCATCGATGCAATACGGAATATCGGGGAGAAATATAGTGGAGGTCTGTGTTATTGTTGTGTTCTTCATTCCAAAAAATCAACTTTTAACTTCAAAGTGATTTCTTATATCATGTCTTGTCCTATAGGTCTTGGTCCTGGAACACTTGTTGGGTCAGCTGCATTTGATCTTTTCCCCATCCACGCTGTTTGTGTCTTGATGCCAAAAGCTGGAGAACTGAAAAAGATATCCGACTTAGGCGTTTGGCTAGTCGAGCTGGTTTGGTCTTTTTGGGCTTACATCTGGCTATACATAATCCTTGAGGTAACTGTGAAAAGCAGTCTAAACTGATTCTGCTGGATATATGATGATGATGTCTTAGTTTGTGTTTCTTTTCATGTGTCACAGGTATGGTCACCAAATGTAATTACTCTTGTGGAGGCATTATTGACAGTAGTGCAATACGGGCTTCTTCTAGTTCATGCGTATGCGCAAGACAAGCGATGGCCTTACTTGTCTTTACCAATGTGGGTCTTCTCTCCAGACAATAATATAAGTATCTGCAAAATGTATTCAAATAAAGATTGAGAATTTGTGTTTGTATTTGATAATTGAAGGTCAAGAGGTGATAGACCAGAAGAGTGGGTTCCAGAAGAGACTGATCCATCCAAAGATGAAAATGAGGTTCATGACATGTATCCGGGTGCTGCTCAAGAAGCTGTTGAATCTGGAAACAGAAACATTGTTGATATCTTCTCTATTCATTCAGCTAACAATGATACAGGTACTAAGTATGTGTAAGTTGTCTTACTATTTATATGATTCAGGTGTTTATAGTTATCTCTGTTTTTGTAATAAAGCAAATTTTACCTATAACGGTCACTTCAGCAGGGATCACCTATTATACAGTGGCTGATAATCCACCCGAATCCTCGAGTAAGAAGAGTAAGGCAAAGAATTCTACTGTTTTTGAAACTTGGAAACAGCAATTTGTGGACGCAATAACGGTAAAGATATTCAACTTAGTTATTGTGGTTTGACTCTTCTATATCCCATTCTTGGGAAAACATCTTTCTTGACTTGTTTGTCTTCTAATTTTAAGCAGCTGGAAACATCAGAATCGCAGAAAGTTGATGGCTTTAAACTTCGGATCGCGAAATCTTTTTGGCAGTTACTCCTTGCTCCTTGGAAACTTCTGTTTGCATT
The DNA here is from genome assembly GCA_023374145.1 of Lepidium sativum. Taxonomy (NCBI): domain Eukaryota; kingdom Viridiplantae; phylum Streptophyta; class Magnoliopsida; order Brassicales; family Brassicaceae; genus Lepidium; species Lepidium sativum. Next base: position 47,584 of record JAKUCM010002698.1, on the reverse strand, counting down.
TGTGCCTCCTTGCAACATTGCTCATGGTTGGATCGCTTTCATCTGCTCTCTCATCTTCATCAGCGGAATAGCCTTTGTCGTCACAAGACTTACCGACCTTATAAGCTGTGTAACTGGTATACACACACACTACTTTCGCAGACTTAATTATAAGATTCATCTTTTTAGCTCTAAAACTCTTTTCATCATACAGGAATAAATCCATATGTGATAGCATTCACAGCACTTGCAAGTGGAACTTCATGGCCAGACTTAGTAGCAAGTAAAATCGCTGCAGAGAGACAACTAACGGCAGATTCAGCCATTGCAAACATCACATGCAGGTCATAATCTCAAATCCTTTTTAAAAGAAATTTGATCTTATCCTGATCTTTTTGGTAATTATTCCTGCAGTAACTCGGTGAACATCTATGTGGGGATTGGAGTTCCGTGGCTGATAAACACAATCTACAACTACGCTGCATATAGAGAACCTTTATACATAGAAAACGCGAAAGGACTAAGTTTTTCGCTGCTGATATTCTTTGCAACATCAGTGGGATGTATCGTGGTGCTTGTGTTGAGAAGGTTGATTATAGGAGCTGAGCTTGGAGGTCCACGGTTATGGGCTTGGCTTACTTCTGCTTATTTCATGATGCTTTGGGTCGTCTTTGTTGTTCTTTCTTCTTTGAAAGTTTCAGGTGTCATATAGAAAAAGCACTATGAGAAACGACCCTTCGAGAAAGAAGAAATGGCCTTAGTACGACACAGGTCTCTATTTTTGTCTTTCTTACTTGCTAAGGGTTTTTTATAAACGGGTTATCAAAGTTGAAAGGCAATTGCCATAATAAATCATGTTAAAATTGATACAATCTCAAGTCTTGACCCTTTCTACTTCGATACAACAGCGAATGATCAAGCCACAACATTCAGAGACTTTTAATGGAATGAGTAGCTGAAATGTTTAGAACTGGATAATGACAACATGATTGAGCCTAAAAAGCTTTACTAATTCATTCTCCAGACGCTCAATTTCAAAAGACAACAGTTAAGTCTTGCCCAGATTAAAAAAAAATCACAGGTGCCAAAACTAAGGCAAAACCAGATGGATTCTAATTCATCCGGTCACCTGAAACTTTTCAAAGGCTTAAGCAAGAGCGCCAGTACAGGCTGTAGCCGGACCAGCTTCGACCTGAGTCTTCGCTGAGCTGTATTTCTTGGTTATAAACCTGTGCCAAGTTTGAAACACATCAAAGAGAGATTCATACAAAAATCAAATTCTAATTGGGGCAATTTCAAGGAACACAGGAGACCACCTGAAGAAATCCCTCCATAGCAACTCATACATTAACCAGTTGAGTCCGGTATCTCCCGGTCCGTTCCTGAGAAAATCATTTTCAAGAAAGGTAACTTATACACATATTCTTACTATGCCCAAATTGATATACCAGAGTTTCCTGAAGTATTGTGTTTCTGAGACATTACCTTGGGGTTGTGGTTGTGTTTGATGAAGAGATTGTTTTCTTTAGCTCATCGAACATGGAACGAGGGGAGATGCTTCCCATGGCTAACCAAGGTGATATCTTGCAAGAGAAGTTTGCACCAAACACACTGTTGTTGCCTCCCTTCTGGTTTCCCTTGCTCAACCGAGCCTGACAATCTGCAGCAAAGCTCTTCAGCCTAGTCCACGCCTCTGTCTCTCCACCAACCATTGTCGGTTTACCCTCCTGGTCCGAACAAAACGTTAACTCCTACGAAAAGGTATAACAGCGGACGCATATTGAACCTATAGATAAAAGTTCACTGATCCTATGAACATTCCATGGACCTTCCAACAGAAATTTGAACCTATTCGCAAAATTTGAACCTTTTAACGAAGATAAATCCCACAAGTTTTTACTTTATTCTAAATACTTATGCTGGAGGCTAGTAATTAATCAAGCTAAAGCAAGGATTAAGGAAATTCAAACCTGGCTCGTTCTAGCAGTGGGGTTAATTCCCAGATCCAGGAGAGAAGGAATATCACCAAGCTCAACGTCTCCCCTAGAAGGCAAGCTTTTCAACTGATCAAGAGCTGCAATTGTTTTCCTAATCTCCAATTTCTGGACTTTGTCCTTGAAAGCTCCGTAATTTGACGGCAAATCTTCGATTTTGAAGGGTAAATCGTCCAAATGATAGAGAGTGCTTCCCCAGAAATACTTAACTTCAACTCCTTCCTCCTTCATAGCCGTCTCTATCTTCCCTTCCGCTTTAACCTCGTCGTGAGACACTTCCCTGTGAGCATAAACCGCGTCAGCTCCAATTTCCTTAGCCAATTCCGCCAAAACCGATTCGGGTTTCCCAACCCGGACAACCAGATTTGACCCTCTTGCTTGGAGATTCTTCCGGAGCTCCAAAACGGATTCGATCAGAAACTGGGCACGAAAAGGACCCGTTTTGTCAAACCCAGAAGAGGATTTCCCGTAATCTCGAGGGTCGAAGCAATAAACGGGCAAAACGGAGACACACTCATCGTTGGCAGAGTTGAGACACTCGTTGTCATGAACACGAAGGTCATTGCGGAACCAGACAACCGCAGCACGACGGAGAGCAGCGGCGGAGGAAGGATCGACGGGACGACGCGGGACGATGGAGAGAGGAGAGTGCAAGGGATTAGCAGAAGTGGTGGATTTGAAAGAGATTCTGGAAGGTAAAGGAGAATTGGAAGAAAGTGAGAGATGGGTAAGATAAGAAGCCTGCGTAGGGATCTTAACTTTGTTGGGATGATGAGAAAACAATTTGAGAAACTGAGTTGAGGTTGGAAAGAACGTGAGAGAAAGAGAAGCAATTGGTAGAGAAGAAGGGATAATGGCGAGTGACGTTTCTTCTTCAGGTTTTAGGTTTTCATCGAGATTGGAATCCATTGCTTCCGGAGAAGAGAGAAGACTGTGTAGAGTGTGAGACGAATGAGGATGATAAGCTCTCGTCGATTTTCTACCTCTTCCTACACATTTTTTGTTTACAAAATTATATATTAAATTATTAAATTTATATAGCCTCACTTATTTTACCATCAACTTTATAAATATTTGATTGAATTTTCTCTTTGAACAGAAACAAAAGATTAAGAAAACAATATATTTTTATTCCTTGGTATTGTTTTGAACATTCTAAATGAAAAATGATTCTATGTAAAGATCATTAATTTTAGATTTTGAAGATAAAAATTTGAATTATGAGTATTAAAAATCATAAAGAATCTTTACTATATTTGGAGCTTCCAATTACATATTATATATTACCTTTTTATAATATTGGTATCTTTCACACATATTTTCATAATACAATCTATAAATATTTGACATTAAGAACAAAAAGAATAATAGATTTGGAGCTTATTGTCAATGGTTTGTACAAAAATAAAGAGAGGTATTATATATGTGATTATGCACAGCTCAAGAGGTTAACAGTTTTTGATCAGCAGATAAGTAAAAGAGCAAAAGATTCGATCAAAGAGATGATGAAGAAACAGTCTCTGTTCCTTCCATTTCGTATATATGACCTCTCAATGATCAGTCACATCTTCTGCAAAAAGCATCACAAAAGCTTAAAGATTGTATATGTTAAGTAACTGTCGTAAGCTAAGAAATTCTACAACGAAAACACTAGAAAGATAAGTTTCCTTCTTACACAAACCATGGGAGAAGTGACATCGACAGATACAAATGTTTATCTCAGCAAAACTACCTATCAATCCAAATTGTTATTTCTTGGCATAGGTGATGAGCATTTGGTTTTGCTGGATCTTAAAACCTTGAAGTCCCTGCATTGCGACCGTTGACTGCATCTCATCTGCAAACTCCACAAAGGCAATTCCAGGTTTGGCTTCAATCATCCTAACCTCCTTAAACCCTTGGTACTGGCAGTACAGCATCTGAAGCATCATCGGAGTTGTCTCGTGAGGAAGATTTTGAACAAAGAGGATGTTATTTGGTGGTGCTGGTGCCTCGGGCAGATTCGGTTTCACACCACCAGGGTATGGTACTTGTGAAAGCTGTGAGAAGCATAGAAGTACAAAAAATTATAAGAATACGGGAAAAGAATCACAAGCATCTCCCAAAAGCATGAATGTGCTAAAGAGTCGAGATCAGAGTTAAACAAATGTTACGATAACTCACAGGAGGTGCAGCTCCATAGACACCTGGATATGCTGGGTTCATGGCCATGCCCATCTGTGCTGAGTCATGGTGCTGGTCTTTCTTTTTCTTGCCTCCTGCAATTCCAAAGGCGGATTTTTAGACATGACAACATACTAAATCTAACTGTACATTTGCAGCAATGGGCCAGGTGAGCCAAGGAGTCGATAAACAGATAAAACTTCAAAGTCTCACCTTTCTCCTCATGTCTCTTTCTTTTCTCGCGAGGAACAAATGTACCATCTGCCTTGGCAACAACATCTGATTTTGTTTTGGCATATTGTATTCTCTGTCCAGATTGTTAAGGTTGAGATATTGTATAGCAAACCTTGTTAATAAGTAGCATTCGCGCAGAAGCTAGAAAGATGAGAGAACATCTCACAAAATCCCAACGCATAAACAATTTCCCACAACCTAAGATATCAATTTTCTTGAATAACCTAAAAGCAATTACAAGACTTCTCGAAACTTGTAGTTCAAGTAGAAAATCTACGTAATTACTAAAAAATATTCCTGAATCCAACACTTCAGTCAAACCTCCACACAGTAAATTTAAACCCTAATTATGCATTCTACAAACCCAGGGTAATACTGGCCATTCAAAGCCATCCATTATGAATTCATCAACAATTCAACTCGAAGAAAGTGGAGTAGAAGACGATAATCGTACCATAGGTTTATCATAGAAGGGGAATCCATTCATTTTAGCTATAGCAGTCGAAGCAGATTCGGCATTCTCGAACACTACCCAAGCTTGTCCTTTGTGCTTTAACGTCTTAAAGGCCAACACCTCCAGAATCTTCCCGAACTGAGAGAACACAGCATTCAGCGATTTCTTCAGCTCTGCAGAGTTTCGAATAAGAAGAAGAACAAAAGGATTTCAAATTTGCAATCAACTCGAATCGGAAACGATACAAGACACTAAAAGAAGGTTCTAGTCACCATCTAGCTTCACTTTTTCGTTGAGATTGTTGATGTAAATCGTCTGATTGGAAGAAACCTCCGATCCTTGGTTAGCCTCCTGCATCTCCATCTTTCACGAAATCTCCGGCCAATCTGCGAAAGTGGAGAACGATAGCCGGAAAGCCAAAATCAAAAGGGGAAGTTTTTACGTTTTCATGAGCTCACTTTGTTTGTAAAACCCAATATATCCTTTAATGGGCCGATTATAGAAAACTTAACTACTAGTGGCCCTAATTTTAAAAGCCCATTAAAGTTTTCTATAGCCTGTTGACAAAATTTAATTACGCATGCAAATAGCAAATAAATTATGTTAGTTATGATGCTATAAAAGAGAGAAATAGAAGATTAGATAAAAAAAAATATCATATATTTTATTGTCTATAAATAAATTATTCGTATTGTAAAGTGGTCAAGTGTTATTGTTACTTAATAATCTTTTAGATTCGAAATGACCTCGAAAGAAAAGAAAAAGAAAAGTTGATAATATGTAAAAAGAATGAACAAAAAAGGAGAGGAATGAGTTGGGCATGACAAGGCCCGATGTGTAAGTAAGTAAGCTTGACTACCTGTTACATCATGTAAATGACTCTTAGTCTAGTGGTCGCGGTAAGTCTATTTAAAGCAACTTATTTGTACAACTAAGAATCGAGCCTTGTTTACATTATACATGAATTTGGCTATTGGACCGACTAGTTGTAATCTAATATAATCTGCTGTTGACAAAAAAAAAAACTATTAAAATACTTATTCGTAATTTTTGATAATATAGTATTTTCTCTAAATGTGGATTTGATTAAATTACTAAAATAGATGATTATAGAAAGAAACAAAATGATCCGATAGTAGCTATCCGTCTTTGTTTTATATTATTTGCTTTTTGAGTAAAATGAATTGTCTCTATATCAGCCTAACTCTTTTATAAATGTTTCTCTTGCTCTTTTATGACTAACAATATTCTACTAGCTCTATTAAAACTCTAAACGGATAATTCTTTCAAGATAATTTAAATGGAGAAATTAGTCATCTCAAAATTTATTGAAATGGGAATTGATTATATGGTTTATCAACTTTTATTAATTAAATATGGAATTCGATAAATATAGAGAAGTTCATGCGGCTAAGTATTTTATTTTCTAATTTATCTATGTTAATTATACCACAATCTTTTAATTATAAAGCAGATGCTCTGACCCAACACTCGTTTGATAATGGTTAATGTAAAAATTTTTGGAGTGATTTGGATTTTTAAAATATGTTGTTGACAGAAAAATGGAATTTGATATTTAATGTAGTTGAGTTAGTTTCTTCTTTTGATAACTTCAATAGTATTCTAGAATAACAAATTGCATGAAACGAAACAACTTGAGGAATGTTTGGACAAATGGAGAATCTTATCTCCTTCATATTTAAGTCATCATTATCTCTCTCTAATTATATAGTAATTATATGCAAACAATATCAAATAAAGTTAATGATAACCAATGGAATAATAACCCACAGGTTTGCTATTTCTACGGCCGCACCAAAATCCATGAGAATATAAAACCAACTACATACATCATTATACTATTTCACTAAACTTGCCCAATTATTGAACCTTTTAACTTGTTATATACTTATATATTTATAATCATTGTAATGACAATCAACAAAAGTGAGAATATGATTAAGAAATTTAAGAAAATAAAAAGGAATCAGAAAAAGGCAATGGCAATCACCTATAATAATTTAATACTAAACTAAAATGTGACCCATGTTTATAATATATGATCATATAACACTTATATTTACGATGAGTAATATAGTGTAAAATTCCTAAATCAAAGTCAATACAAAGTAATTTTTTAACAAAAGATTTAAATTGTTTTCGTTTGTATTTTATATTGAAGACTAGTATTATACATATATATATGTGCATTATATTTAACATTAAAACCAAAAAAAACAATTATATGAAGGTAGACCAAACGTTATAAAAAGTAGAACAGGAATAGGCATAGAGCATTAAGGTCGTTATCAACTATGTAAAACAGACTAGAAAATTCCAACAAAAACCCAATTTACGACAAAATACTTATTATGTTCTGATGTGTAAAATTGGTCTTAAAGCCATGTTTTGAAATTGACTCAACCAAAAGAAATTTAAAGCTATAATTGACGTTTAACTTTTTATACATTAAAAATATATATCCATAACTACAATATCAACCTTAATTAACAATAATCATTATATGAAACTATAATAATCAATTTTAAATCTATGAGTATTTAACTTTTTAAATAAATTTGTTTGGTAAATAGAAAACTTTGAGAACAACAAAAAAAACATATATGAGTGCTTGAGTTATATGTGAGAAGTGTAACAAGTTGATATAATAAAAGGACTTGTCGAGTTTCTTTAGGAAATCAATAGACTGAGAAGTACACAAGTTGGTTCACGAACTTGTTCAGTTTCTCTTTAGACACATGACAAACTCTTTGGTGTTTTAACCCAAAAGAACTTTATTTTCCTTAATACTTTACTCTACAACAATTGTATTATTACACATCAACTTCCATTTTATGATTTTTTTCATAAATTCAACTATACTAATTCTTTTTATCAACGACAGATTATATTGGTCCACAATTGGTCGGTCCAATAGTCAAATTTCTACATAACGTAAGCGGAATGACTCGTTGTGCAAATGAGCTGTCTTAAATGGACTTACCACCGACCACTGGACTAAGAGCCATATGCAACTATACTATTTTAGTCATAGATAAATAAAACTTTAAATAATAAAAGTAAGTGAGGAGACTAATAATAACATTTAGCCTAGTGACAGGTCTTAAGTCCACAAGAGGCATGCGCACTTGCATATTCTAGGATCGAGTCCCCCCGATTACATTTGCAAGAATTTGGCTAATGGGCCGGCTATTTGTGGCCCAATGTTGACCCAAAAAAATAATAATAATAATAACAACATTTTGGTATAAATATGGAGACACTTGGTTTAAACTAACTCACTCTCTTCCATTCTCTTAAATCCTTTTGCCATCTCTCTCTCGAGAATTAACGATATGGGAATCGGAGAAGAAACCACTAAGCCAATTTGGGGAAGTGTAAGCCACACGTCTTCAAGCTACGCTCTCAATGGCAAAATCATGCTCTCTTCTGCAATCATCCTCTTCCTCGCCATTTCTATGATCCTCTGTTTCCATTGCTACGCTCGTTGGTCATTCCGTCGTCAAGAACGTCGCATTCGCCGCCGTATTCGTGCTCATCTCCGCTGTCTCTCCGCCTCTCCTCAAGACCAACCTCTAGATACGGCGGTTCTCGAGAAGATTCCGATCTTCGTTTACTCCTCCACGAAGACACCATTAGAGAAGGAAGAATGTGCCATTTGCTTATCGGACTTCGAGGAAGATGATGAAGGTCGTCTTCTTCCTAAATGTGGTCACGCTTTTCATATCGATTGTATCGATACTTGGTTCCGTTCTAGATCCACTTGCCCACTTTGCAGAGCTCCGGTTCAATCCGAAATCACTTCGGTTAAACCGGTTAATGACATAGAAACCGGTTCTTCTTCTTCTTCTTCTTCTTCTTCTTCCTCAACGTCTTTGCCGTTTCCAATGGAAGCTTGCGAGAGAGAACCAATTGATCTCGTTGGGATCATAGTGGACACTCCCAGAGAACTTGAAGACTCAAATCCGGGTCTACCAAACCAAACCGAGTCTAAACCGACTATTTGGGTTTTGTTCTTTAAAAAGCTATGGAGCTTCAGATAGTTAGACACGTGGCTGGTTTCCGGGACCACTGAGCATCTACTTTTGGATAATCCAATGTATGATTAAATAACATAACGATGTCGTTTCTTTGGTCGTAGCAAAATGCTCTTCAATCAGAATTTATTTCATTTTGTAATTACTTATTAGTGTATAATTTGATGATTGATTGCTTGCTATTTATTACACTTTGATTTATAAATAAAATAAACAACACATGAATGATCAATTAATATAAGCTAATTAACATAGTAAATTGTTAAAAAAGTATAAAGTTAATTATGCAATGAGTCCACCAACGAAAGGCACTCCGGTTTGGCCGATCCAAGCGTCCCCAACAAGGAAATTAGTAACCGTGAAATTCGAAGCATCAGTAGAGTTAATGATGTGATAACCAGGCCAAGTAACTCGGTTTGTGGTACTTGAACCGGGTCCGGTATTATTGTATTCCGCATAGTAAAGTGTACTCAATGCAAAATCACCAGACCAAGCATTCCAACCACTTGGCTCAAGAAAACCATCAATGTAACTCTGCATAACAATGGTTCTAGAATATTCCTTCCATGGTCGACCAAGATATGTCTTCACTGTATAGTTTCCCGTAACCAAATCATCTGCTGGTCTTATTGTACAACCTTGAATCACTGTTCCTGTGTTCTGATTTGGATCGGTACGACCTTGAGCTGTAACTTCATTCCCTTGACCTTGACGAGGTCGTCGTGGATACAAGTTACAATTCTGTAATACAACTGCAGCATTACCGAATATGAAATCAACTGTACCATATACGTCACATTCACGATAGAATTGTCTAAGTGAATGTGTGTATAATGTATCTTGATAGGCTTCAAAACTACAACTATAGAACACAGATAAGTCTCCACCACTCCTCAATGCCACGGCTTGGCCTTTTGTTGGTCCAGCTGTGTTACGGATTGTTATGTTGACGCCTATGAAGTTAGTACCTGATAAAACTGCAATTTCCCATCAAAAATGTTGAGTAAGTTAACTATTTCATTCAAACAAATTTAGTTTATTGGAAAATGGTATTAGGTTAGTTGAGGACACGACAATTTGACGTGTAGACAAGACTTTTAGTGGACCGTCCGACCAAGTCGCCATCCATTGCATGGCAAACTTTATACTATTTAAAAAGCTAAGTGGACTTACAACTATTTTTATGTTTTGCTTATAACAATTATTGTTTCTTTACCATATGATTAAAGAAAACTATTTTCTAATAGAATAGTTGCATCGCACTTGCACAAAGAAGCCATGTTTTATGCACATGTATTCACATTTTCTAATGGTTTTATTATAACGTGTGGACGAAATTCAAATGCTAATACTTACTAATTCAATTTGAACCGCATATTATGTTATACTTTTTGCGATCGTGAGAGTAGAAAATGAACTTACTAAATGTGGCAGAATTGAAAGTGGTCCATCCATCAACGACGCTCTTGTTACCGGTAATAACAGTTTGGTTAATGCCGTCACCAATCATCATCACATACCTCTTGTTCTTAGGAACCTCTACGTATTCTTCGTATAATCCCGCCGTTACGTAGATTAAGAAGTAACCGTTAGTACCGTCAGTTTTGTTAGGCGCAGCTGCAATTGCCTGGTTTATGGTCGTGAAGTTTCCCGTTCCGTTTTGGTTCACCGTCACAATGTCGCTAACCTGAACGGCGTCTACTTCGGCCGTTTGGAGTAGCTTTCTCCTAGTTACGGTGTTGTAAACGGCACGTGCCTTTTCAGACATCTTTAATGGAAGTCTACCTTTACGAAAACCTTTGAACTTTTTGAATCTCGCTTGTGGTTGCCAAACTGCTCTCGATCTTTGCCTTTTTGGCACCCAACCTATAAACTCAAATACAACATTTTAATTTCCACATGCTAAACCCCTAAAATCTCATACAATATGTACGTGATTGCCTCGAATTGAATTCCATATACTAGAGGTTTTTTTTTTTGTCAACGATAGATTATATTGGACCACAACTGACTGACCCAATAGCCAAATTCCTATATAATGTAAGCAAGAAAACTCGATCCCGGATTATGCAAATGCGCTGTCTTAAAGTGGACTTACCGTCTGCCACTAGACTATATGCCATATACTAGATGTATTAGTTAGGGTATTTCACCACCAGACCGAAAAAAAACTGACTTCAGAATTTTGATTCTAAAATGACTTTTTTTGGTTGTTACCATAATTAAGGCAAATCCTAGTGAACGATTTGTTTTCTTTAATTAATGAAATATTCTTGACAGTACCAACTTAAGCAACAATAATATAAATAAAAAACGAATTAAAGGAAGACTTGGAACCACATTTTAAGAGAGATTACGTGCGTATTTAAACAAAATAATTAAAGATTACGTGCATGTTTGATAATATTGTTTTACAGCATAACTATTATAAACTAATACACTATTAATTAATACATATGTACTATAAATCAATACACTTTTAATCCTAATTCAAATTTTCGCTTAAATTACTATATTAAATACGATAAACTAAGAAAATTTTATAGTACGTTATTAATAAATTTATAGGGGTTTGAATATAATACCTTTGGAGAAAAGAGCAAGAGAGACTCCATAGAGTTTTGTATCGTTGAAAAGATCACCGGAGAGACCATTTTCCGATGAGCTTGCTTTAAGTCCTTCAAGACAAGTCTGTTCATTGGTAATAGCAGCACTTAGAAACGTATGAGTATCCTCAGCCCTAGATATCGAAAGCGTTTTGGTTGCATCAGCGGTCCTTGAGCTACTAAGGAGGTAGTCCATAGTCAGGCTAGCTAGGAACTTGCAGTCCTCAAGAGCCCCAATGGTGGCTTTAGCAGCCACTTTGCCTTTCCGGTTTAGTTCATCATCAATCACGGATATGAACCTTCTGGCTCGTGAGATGGACCGTCTAAGAGAGAAACGACCGTAAGAGTATATATCCCCGGACCCTGGGAGAACCGATCTACAGTAAGATGGATCCGGTGAAAATCTACATACATTTGACGGTGAGGTTGATTCTCCGGTTACCGGAGTCTCTTGAGAGAAAGAAAGAGATGGTGATAAGAAGAAGATGCAGACAAGAGTTATGAACAAGGACATGAGTTTTTGAGACATACTGTTTTGTTTTTCTCTTTGAGGTTAATGTGGTTTTGATTTGATGAAATTGTGTTAAGTGAGTTGGATTATAAATAGGGTATTGAGAACGTTGAATTTGAATACAAATAAGTTGAAGTCAATAACAATGATGTGTGTACATATTACTGTGGTGTCACAAAATTCAACATATATACCATATTGTTATAATATTCACACGTATAATAGATCTGTCTCACACCAAATATCAGACAAAATGACACCATAATTAGGGAGTAAAAGAGGGTTTAAGTTGAAGCTTAATTAAAATCATCTTGGTTTATGATGTTACTTGAGAAGTCAATATTTGACCAACTTTGGCTCCCTCAATTTGGTCATTTAAAATTGTCAACCAACGTTAGGCAATTCAAGAAAAATTTCGATTTTATTTATAACATGTTGGTAAAACAGCACATTACACATATAAAGTCAAGATCTTGAATTATACACTTTAGAATTCCTTCTAAAATGTATAATAGGAAGTTTCCATGCATATAAATGGATAAATTTAGAATGAATGACAGTGCATTTTGGATCTGATTTTTTTTATTAACAGCAAATAATATTAGGTCAGAAATAGCCGGTCCAATAGTCAAATTCTTACATAATGTAGGCGGTAGATTTACCGCCTGCCAGTAGCCTAAAAATCATTTGCGATCTGATTGACATCATTTTAATATATTGTAGTTGTATCTAATCATTGATGAATTAGTTAATATTGATGCATTAAATTGTCTGGGCATAATAAGTCTATTTTTAGGTTAGAGGACAGCCAAAAAGATACGTTTTTGGATATGTTTGAATACATATTGACACATGAAATCAAATCACTTTGAAATAGAATGTTCATATATATGTATTTATTGTTTTTTTTTCTTGACAGATATTAATATCTTTCTTTATTCATGACCTTCATGTATTTGACCGTAAAATCGTTATACAATATAAACCAAATTATTTCATAAATTCCCCAAAATTTGTTAATTTGGAAGGACACTGAGGTTGACTTATGAAAACGTGTCTAAAGTCTATGAAGTATTATATTGTGTTATACGGCGACGTTTTATATGTAATGAATAATACAACGCGTAAAGAAATACAATTAATGAGAATTGAGTTGGATCGTTTACGTAAAGTCAAGAAAGTTTAACCGAGTTGTGCAAAGTCATGCATAGTTAACAACTTAAAATCATTTTTTTTGTCAACGGTAAATTATATTTGGCCGATCCAATAGCCAAATTCATAGATAATGTAGGCGGGGAACTCGATCTCTGCAATTTTGTTTATTAAGTTGTATTTACTTAAGCTAAGCCCACTAGCTATACTTGTTCGAATTACGCGAGTAAAGCATGTGCCTTTTTGATTTATTATCTGACTTTGAATTCTCAAAGAATAATCTTAGGCCTATGCATAAAAATCGATATCTGAAACCCGAACTAAAACCGACCTAAAAAATGAATCGAAACCAAAAAAATGAGTAATTAATATTTTTAGAATCTTAATTAGGTTCGAGTATTTATATACCCAAAAAATCGAACCCGAATCCGAAACAGGACCCAATTAAGATTCAGACGGATACCCGAAATATTTTTGTTAAATTTAATCCTTTATAAACTTATTTTTATGAAGTTTTTATATAGATTTATATATAAATACTTGAACCTAACCCAAAAAATAGAAATACCCGAATGAATCCTAAATCAATAAAACCAAAAATCTGAAATCCGAAAAGACTCAAACGAATACCCGAACGCGCATACCTAAATAATCCTATTCACTTGCAAATTTAAAAACATATGTATATTAGTATGTATGAAGCACACTTGTCCAAAAATCAAATCATGATATAAGTCAAATTTTGGGCTCATTTATTACAGAAGCCCAATAAAGGCCCATTAAGGGCATTGGTAAATTTAGTAGCCGTTGGGGATAGACTTGTCGTGGGTTTCCTGAGGGGAGAAGACAAAAGGACCAACAGTGAAGAGTTTCATCTTAAGATTGTTTTCAAGGAGACGATATTCTTGGAGAATAGCTCCGCTGATCCCACGGTTAATCTCCGTCGGAAAAGAACACGTGTCAGCTGGAGAAAGCTCAAGAAACGCCCTGCACTCTTTGATCTTAGCCTTCTTAAAATCCTTAACTTCCGATGATGAAAGAGTCGCTAAGAAATAGCCCTTAGCATCAGTGGCTTGGCTAAGAACCGTAACATCATCAGCTTCGTAACCATATTCATCAGCTCTCTCACATGTCACTCTCGCCACTGCACCTTGGAGAGGGGTAAGTTTAGATCCTTGTTTGCAGTAGATGAGGCCTTGAACTCCGATCATCGACGAAAGTAGTTCTTCGTCGGTGATTGTGGCTACTCCGGCACCGAAGAGAGAAGATAGAAGCATCATGTAGGTGATGAAGAGAAACGAACAAATTTTTGCCATTTTGTGATTTTTGCTCAGTTGTAGAAATGTGTTACGTTGATGAATGAAGGTAGTACAATGAGAGTAATATAGGGTTTTAGAGATAAGGTCAACAAAATTGATTGAAAGACAATGAGAATAAGGTATATGACTTGACTGCACGTTTTAAGCCATGATACTAATCATTGCATTTTATGCACCCAAAAGTGTCTCATTTTGATGCATTAGACGACGTGCATTAACTATAACAAAAATGTTTTAGGTCTTTTTTTTTTCAACGATAACTTGCAAAATTATAAAACAGATCCTCTGTTGGACTTATCCAGAACATCTACTTTATAATTTAAAACCCTAAGGATAACCGATAACGAACAAGAAAAAAACAGAGAGCAGAGCTTTTGAAACTCTTCCTAGTATGGTAAGACCATCCACATCAGTGAACCTCATTGGGGGGTCACTAAAAAAAAAAAAAAAAATACAAAAAAAAAAATTAAAATTAAAAAGACGGAACCAATCAGGGTCCGCCACGTGGCGGACCCGCCTCTTGCAAAGTGTTTCTGCAGGAGGCGGGTCCGCCACGTGGCGGACCATGATTGGTTCCGTCATTTTAATTTTTTTTTGAATTTTTTTTGTTTTTTTTCTTGTTTTTTTTTTTTCAGTGAACCCCATTGGAGGTTCACTGATGTGGATGCTCTAAGAACGCCGACCACTTTGATGTCGAATGGTTTTAAGTTTAGATTTTATATTAATAAGTTATGATATTAAGTTCTTCTTGTAGGACATGCTTTTAGATACATATACCTTTATCGAAAATTTGAACGATTGGGAATTTGGGATAGGAGAAAGATATTATTTTCAACAATTTATTTACTAGTTTTCTGCTTAAAGAGGTTTAATTAAGATCACCATAATTATTTAAAATAAACCTCATATTTTAGCGTTAAATGTGAGGTATTCATCAAAATAGTATATCATTATTTTGAATGTGAGCTATTGACATTTAATATATTTTTTGATTATACAGATAGTAGACGTATTTTACTGCCATTTATTTAACATCCCTACTTAATTTTATTTAAATGTGAGATATTCATCAAAGTAGCCTATCATTATTTTGTGGTTGAGAATTCAATAATGTATATATTTTTAAATTTCAAATGGCAAAACAAGGCCTAGAACCAAATAATGAAAATAGATAGTGCAAAAACAAAACAATCAATATAGACACAAAACGCGATCTAATGATCCCTAGCTAAACCGGCTTGGGAGTGAAATAGAAAGGTTCAAGAGTATAGATGTTGAAGTTGTGGTTGTGGTGGCTAATGAACTTAGAGCTGTTGGAAGAGAGTGAAGCTCCGGTGACACCTTTATTAACATTGGTGGGAGTATTACACTTAGAATTTGGAGAGCTCTCAAGCTTCACTCTGCAGCTATTGAGGTTCTTCACCTTGTGGATGAGCCCGTGCATAACGAAGTAGAAGTATCCCTTCAAGTCCGTTGGATAGCTAGGAACTGTAGCCTTAGCCACTACCTTTCCAGATGAGTCCACTATAAGACACACAACCTTAACTTTGGCTCCTTGGATCGGGTAGGTTTTGTTGTTAGAATTGCACAAAATGATACCTTCAATGGCAATGTCAGGCTTTGGTTTTGACAAGTTTGGAGTCTTAACCGGTGGTTGTGATGTGGTTGGTGGTGGGGCTGGTGGGGCGTAGTAATCGGCGGTGGCTACAACCACCATAAGTGAGAGGAGGAGGAGGACGGTAGCGGCGGCGAATGTGGATGTCATCATTGATAGTATTTTGTGTGATCGGTTAAGATTTGATATGAAGACAGAAACAATGATAGAAATCAGAAATGTTAGCATGATTATAAGATAAGTGTCAACTTAATTGGGTGCACGATTAAATTGAGTCAACGTGATCATATTTCCACACAAAAAATGAATCAAATCAAAATATTTGAGTTGAAACGAAAAGGGAAAGAAAGAATAACTTATTGTACTCAACCAAATTTTTGTTGGATCTAACTTAACCATGTTTGTCGAGGACAGATAGTCCAATGGTGTAGTCACTTAGCCATGTTTTTTGTTGGGTAACAGCATCTACTATCAACGACTCAATTTGAACTAAAAAATTTTAAAATTAAATGATGGAGAAAAATAATAGTCACTATGATTAGTGGGCCTGTCTTGATGGGCCGTTATAAGCAATTGGGACTGTCTTGTTAATTTCAAATTATTTTACGTAATTACATGCATTTCATGATTATATGATGATTAGTGAAATAACCCCAAGAATAAAAATCATTTGGTGGAATTTATGCCATGGAATGATAACAATTGATTAAGTGAAATAAGATAAGATTAACATTTTTAATTGTAATTGGTTAGTTGCAAAAGAACAATAATAAAGGTGTAATGAAGAAGAGAATAGTATGTAGAAGAAGTTGGTCGTGAAGGAAAAAAAAACAACTTTGACTTGTCTCTGTGTATAAATACCCAATTCCATTGCCCTATCTATTTTCATTCAAGAGTCTCACAAAAACGTCCAAAGGATAAAGGTTATTCATTTCGTTCGAAGCATTCTAAAAACCAAACAAAAATGTGCGGAGGTTCTGTCATTTCTGATTTCATCTGGTCGAATTCTTCATTCGCTGAGATAGAACCGAGCCAAGTTCGCTCTTTCAGCAACAAGAAGCGTAAACCCGTCTCAGCTAGTAAGTACACTCTTCTTGCTTTCGTTTCTGTTTGAACCAGAACTTATTGTGTGTTTCTTTTGGAAATATCGTCGAACAGTTGGTGGGCAAAAAGATGAGAAGGAGAAGAAACAAAAGAGAGAGAGGAAGAATCTGTACAGAGGGATAAGGCAGAGACCATGGGGAAAATGGGCAGCGGAGATTCGTGATCCAAGGAAAGGAGTACGTGTCTGGCTTGGCACATTCAAAACCGCGGAGGAAGCAGCTCGAGCTTACGACGTTGCAGCCATCAAAATCCGTGGCCGGAAAGCCAAAGTGAATTTCCCAAATGATCCACCAACACCAAACACTCAAGTAGAAGCTGATTCAAATTCAGGGAATCAAAAAACTGAGATGATTTCAGAAAACCAAGTAGAGAGCTTCTCTGAAGATATGATGGCTTTGGAGGATTACATGAGAATGTATGAGATTCCATTTGTTGAATCTCAATCAGCGACGGATCTTGGTAATCTATGGACTTTTCAAGAAGACAACCACTAATCTCTCTTCTTAATCATTCCCACTCGCTTCGCTTTTCCTTTGTATTAATATGATAATCCTGTTTTTATTTTATTTATCTTATTATTCAACAATCAAGTGTAATTTCATTACCGAGTTAAACTTTTATCTATTGTCTTGTAATATTTTTTAGTGTTTTATAAATTACTTTTGCAATGACAAAACACACTTGAACATACATACATTAAAGAAGAAGAAAATCACCAAGCTTTATTTTGTTTGATCGATAAGAAAGTACTTGAGATTTATGTTTATGGTAATCGTTTTTAGGTTTCAAAACCAAAGTTGTTAACCAAAACTTTATTAAAAAAATATAATCGGTATATAAAATGTAGATTAAATCAAAAGATAACTTTTAACGTAAAGTATAAAGACACAGTATCTCGGAAAAACTGCGGTTGTGGCGGCGGCGGCGGCCGCGGAATCTGTTGGCTTGAGTAAGTACATGGTTTCATCCTCAATGAATCAGCGGTGCGTTTTTTCTCCGTGGGCGTTTTTAGACTCGTTCTCGCTAAAGCCCAATAAAGGCCCATCATCTTTATAAATCCCTAACAGGCCCATAACTTTTTTTTTTTCATTTTTTTATCAACAGTAGATTAATTAGACCGCAACTAGTCAGTCCAATAGCCAAATTCCTATATAATATAGGCAAAAAAAAATCGATTTTTGATTGTGCAAATAAACCGCTGTAAATAGATTTACCGCTGGCCACTAGATTAAGAACCATATGCAATTTTTCTTTCATTTAAGATTTCCAATTTTCTCTGAAATAATTGTTCATTGAAGATAGATACACCTTGCCGGTATATATAGTTTCTTTATTTACAAATTACATCAAACAAACCCCAATAAGTTAGATCAGACCGGCCCGTGATGTACGCAATTTCACGTTTTTGCTGCTGTGTAGTTAATATCTCTCTTCAATATATAAGTCACAACCTTTGTTTCCATTGTAATGTAGCTTTGTTTCTATTACCAGTTCCATGGTCTGGTTTGTGATTTGGCTGCAACACGTAGCGAACCGCTGCTACTGTTTGGACCGTGGCATATACCGAGCCTGACTATGAACGACGCCGTGCAGCCTTTCTCTACGCCTTCGCTTTCTATCCACATGTATCCTCCCATCAGCCCAACGAACCTAAACAGAGACCCATCAATAAAAACTTACCCTTTAGCTGTTTGTGATACCATATGCCTGAAAATGAATATATATGCTTTTGGATCTTTACCGTTTGCAGAGAGCTAGACCGAGTCCTGCACCGGATTGGTTCCTTTGAGTTCCAGTCCTAGGCTGTACAAATTTGGTGAAGAGAAAAGGAATGTCTTGCGTGTGAATTCCACATCCTGTATCTTTCACCTGCAACAAGATTATAGCATTTAGAATACAATAAGAAGCTTCAATTTTCCTTGTTAGGTAATACGCAGATTGGAATTAACCTGCACGCATAGG
Source organism: Lepidium sativum (assembly GCA_023374145.1). Lineage (NCBI taxonomy): Eukaryota > Viridiplantae > Streptophyta > Magnoliopsida > Brassicales > Brassicaceae > Lepidium > Lepidium sativum. The sequence goes on along the minus strand of JAKUCM010002698.1, from coordinate 28,433 downwards.
TAAAAGTGACTGTCACTGGGAGCTGGAAAGAATTCTGGAGATGGTAATTCTCGTAAGGACTCAGGTTTCATGATGGAGGCTATTATGGAGACGTAACCTTCCTTGGTGAATTTCACAGCGTTGCCCATGATGTTGAGAATGGTTTGCATCAAACGTTTCTCATCACCTATAGCATAAGCTGGTAAGTCTGCAGAAAGAATCAAATTTGTTGATAGTTTCTTCACCGATGCGATTGGCTTGATCAGAGAGATGACCTGCAGATTCAAAGCGCCGCAGTTATTTTATTGTAAGACATACAATGGACCTCACTGGACAGCGAAAAAGCAATGTCACTCGATCATTATCAAACTGACTGCAATCTTTTCCTGTCCGTGAGGATCCCACCAAAGCGCCTTGCACTTCTAACTGGGGGAGTTAATTTACCTCTTCAAAGATTGCTTGGAGACTAAATGGTTCATTTTCCAAAAGTAAACTCCCATCTTCCAATCTCGAAAGATCCAGAACGTCGCTGATGAGTGTAGCCACAAGATTGCTACTTTTCAGTATTGTCTCGATCATAACTCTCTGCTCTGGAGATAACTCAGTCTCAAGGAGGAGGGAAGACAGAGAGATGATGGCATGCATCGGTGTCCTCATCTCATGGTTCATGACAGCTAGGAAATCATTTCGAGCATGTACTGCCATCTCTGCCTCTTGACGGGCCTTATCTAAAGCAAAATTCTGCTCCATAAGCTGGTCACGAGCGTGCATGGATTCCTCCAGAATAGCAGCGTGTGAGAGAGCCACAGCAACCTGAATAAAGTGAGTCAGAGTCAGGGGACAAATATACATAATCAAAGGCTGGGAATGTAACTTGGCTCAAAGCCAAGCATATGCATGTGAAGAGATGGACCTGATCCGCTACGTTTTCCACGAGTTCCAACTCATGGTCTCTCCATTTTCTTGCACCATCTGTGGGGAGAATCAGGACCATGATAGCGTATCCTTTGCCAGAGAGATCAGACCAGTCGTTACCTTGGAAATTTGCGAGATGTAAAAGAGGTACACGGACAGAAACAACCTCAGGAGGCGAAAATCTCCCAACTGAAGGCCCAATCTTAGCCAAAGGACATGTATGAGGTATGTGCATTGCTTGAGCGCTATTGAAGAGTTCATTGATTATTGGCAGGTTTATTGGTACACTGCTTCCGACTTGTATTTTGTGGCTCAGAGTATGAGAAAGCTGCAAATATAGACCGCTTTGTGAAGGCATCCACAAAGCGCATTCTTCCAGGCACAGAGTTTTACCGAGCTCGACGAGAGTGGTTCTTAGAATAGTATGTCTATCAAGCGTTCTTCTGATCCCATGAGTAAGCATCCTCACATGCCTTCCAGTCTCCTCTTGGGTTAGAATAAGACCCATTTCTCTATCTAGCTCGTCTGCTTTCTTCTTCAGAAATAATTCCCTGTTTTTGACACTCAGAAGATCAGGGATAATATGAACCAACATCAATGCAGTTGCACAGGACACGATTGCGCAGGAGACTTTGGCGATAGTCATCACAATCGCAACGGCTTTGGAGTGCATAAAAAACATCCATAGGTTAATGAAATGGGTGGCTCCACAGAGAATGATGAAGGCTCCAAACTGCATGAGCACCCATTTGTAAGGGAAAAAGGCAGACTTCTGTACGAAATATATAAGCTCGAGTGGGATTGAGAAGTACGCAAGAGCAATCAACGCATCAGAGATGTATTGATACTTTATTAAGAGATCATCTTGATTCACATGTGTCTCAAAACAATCGCAAGACTCCATTGTTGCAGCTAGGACCTCTGTGGACCTGGTCAAAGGAAAACCTTTAGAAATTTCTTGGAAAAAAAATGAACATATAATAAGTTGAAGTAACGTTGGAGAAAGACTTGGACTAGAGTCACCGAACAGAGCAAGTCTACTACAGAAATCTGCTGATAAGCAATCCGATAAATTTGAAAACACTAACTAATCAATCGATCCAGAATTTTGAATCTACAAGTAAAAGTTTAGTTTATCGTTAATCGATGCCACGATAAAAGCTGAAGCCGATCTGAGAAACTCAATCAAACACTACATACATCGATCAGAAGAAACGCATAAAGCAATGAAATCAATCCTCCATTAACGTTTTACCTAAAGCTAAAGAGAATCTGATCGAAACTTCAAATTAACAGAGCTCGTACAGATTCGAACATAATAATGCGGAAAGCAAGAAGGATCAAATTGAAGAAGAAGGAAGAAATAGATATCACAAACCTTAGAAAGGTCGTAAACCTTAGAGATCTTTCTCTAGTTTAAGGAAAGCTTTCATGGAGAAAGAGACGAAGACAGTGAAGTTGTGAGAGAGAGAGAAAGGAGGAAAAAGCGTCACGGAGAGAGAGAGAGAGAGAAGTAGCACGTGCGAAAGCTGACGTGGAAAAGAGAGAGTAAAATCAACACGTGAGAATAATTGATGACATGTTACTACGTAATTGGATGCAAGTAATGTCTCCCATACTTCAGAGGTCCATAATTGGTACGTTCAATATTATTTCATTATTTTATTCGGTCTCGGATTTTTCAACTTAATGTTAAAAACTATAAGAAAAAGTTAAAAACTCATAAATCATAATTATAAGAAAAGAAAATAAAGGAGATGAAATTAAATAAGAGTGAAAATGGAAGATGCATTGAACCAACTACTGATTGAGACAGAGAAAAAATATAAAAAAAGTGAAAACAAATCTAACAAAGATAGAAAAGTGTGAAACAGATACATTGGACTTTCTTCTTTTTCTAACTTTAAATTTAATTAATAATTTATCTTTATGCGTACAAGTGGTGCCCACGCGCTCCTCGTTTCAACTTTGGGCTAATGGGCCTTGTCTTTTAAGCCCATACTTTCTACGGAGAGGGCCTTAACCTGCCCAATAATTACTATGTATAATCTTTGATACATGAGAATACATAGAAAACCCTCAAGAACAATAATGTTGGTCTCCCAAAAAAATTTTGAATATAAGTTTCAGGATTTGCCCATTTTATTATTATACCCTAACTCAAGAAGAATAATAATGGTAATTGAAGCTTTGGCTCCAAAAACAACATCAATCTGAAGGACCGATCATCTTCTCAGGAACAACAAGAGTATCAAACTCTTCTGAAGTCAGAACACCTAACTTTAGAGCCGCGTCCTGTATAAAATTTTAAAACTCAAAAGATTTATATAACTGATATAGACAGAGACCCAATCCAACATAAAGCATAGACTGATGCAGACAAGAGTTTGTGTCCTGACGAACGAACGATAAAGAGTTTGTTGTTTACCTTCAATGTAGATCCTTCTTTGTGAGCTTTCTTTGCAACTGCTGCTGCATTGTCATAGCCGATTTTCTGGTAAAGGAGACAAGGATTTGAAAACTTAGCATCGAGGTAGATTTATTTGTTAATCCTAATGGTAAAATGGACAACATAAAACCGGAGTATGAATATTTGGAAACTTACCGGATTCAATGATGTCACAAGCATGAGAGACTACAGAGAAATACATTAAGCAAACATTCAGTCCTAGAGATTATCTTCACACCATGGACAATTTTCAGATCAACAAACGTGTAAAATAATTACCCTACCTCGTGCAATAGCTTTGAGATCCTTTCTTTGTTGGCCTCAATGCCCCTCACACAGTTTTTCTCAAACGAAGCTGAAGCATCTGCTATTAATCTGATGGACTGTCAAAGAAGCGCGATGAAATGGTTAAGATTTGGTATATTTTAGACAGAAACAAAGAAATATATATATAAATAGAGGTACAATGAAAACAAGCAACGTACATGCAAAAGAGCACTTGCAATCACCGGCTTAAATACATTCAATTCAAAATGACCATTTGACCCGCCAACTGTCACAGCTACATGGTTTCCCATAACCTACAATTTTGTCGGATGCAACCCAAAGAGTCAGAACAATAAAACCTTAGCATTTCAAATTCATGTGTCAGAAAGAATGCACTGGTAAACGGAACTTGCCTGAGCACAAACCATAGTCAAGGCCTCACATTGTGTAGGATTTACCTTCCCCTGAATAAGAGATCAAAATTCATTTTAATCAAAACTAATGAAAAGGAGAAACTATGGCAGATGAAAGATCAAAAGGACAAAGGCAGATTGCATTCATACAGGCATGATACTGCTTCCTGGCTCATTTTCAGGTAGAACAAGTTCACCAAGACCACATCTTGGGCCACTATATAAGGACATGTCAAACCATAAAAACATAGCGTATTTCGAAGATAGAAGAAACAAATCCCTTACGATTAGATACAAACCTTCCAAGAAAACGTATATCATTGGCGATTTTCATCAGCGATGTGGCAACTGTGTTAAGTGACCCACTGGTTTCAACGCATGCATCGTGTGCCGCCTGGAAAAAAGTAGAATAATTAGCAAATGATTTCTGTGTTCAGAACAATCTTGTCTGGTTGGTACCAGAGGCAGAGCTTAAGAAGAGTTTGGTGTTGACAAAAATTAGTTTAAAGTCTAACCAGAGCTTCAAACTTGTTTTCTGCAGTGACAAATGGCAAGTTTGTTTCTTCAGCTACTGCAGCAGCTATCTTTACATCAAACCTGTACAGATATTACTAATTACTAACATTGGTCTAAGCCACTAGTAAAACATCAAATTCAGGAGAGATGAACTTGGGATCAAAATAATATTAAAATTGAGATATACCCTTTCTTAGTGTTTAATCCTGTCCCAACAGCAGTCCCACCTTGTGCAAGCTGGCCAAAATTCCTAGCAAGTTAGAGCTCAGTAAAACTGGAGAAGTACAGGAAATCAGATCCTCCCAAGATATCATTTCCCAAACCTGATAGAGGCGGGGTAGGGTGCAGGTGACTCTATTAAGTCCATATTTAACCTGTAGGTGAATTCCAGATTATAAGTGATCTTTACTCTTGTTAGAAATACAAAGTTTTCTGTAAAACACCACTTACTTGAGTAGCATAGCCACCAAATTCTTGTCCAAGCGTCAAAGGTGTAGCATCTTGAGTGTGAGTTCTTCCAATTTTCACAATATCTTTGAACTCGAAAGACTGCCAGAAACAAGGTAAGTAAAAAAAAAAATTGTGTCACTTGAGAAAGAGCCAGAAAAAAAGTCACACCTTAGCGTCCAATGTGCTATGCAAAGTTTTTAAACTAGGGATCAGCCTCGAATTAATCTCGGTTGCAGCTGCAATGTGCATGACCTATACACAACCAAAACAATATGACCGTCAATTAGTACATGACAGGGAAGTGAAAAACGATACCTGTTTCACAAAAAGCATAAGCAATTTAAAAGACTTCAAGCATGTAAAAATATTGGTATATGGAATGCAAATCAAAGCTTACAGTCGGAAAAGTGTCGTTAGAAGATTGTGATCTATTCACATGGTCATTTGGGTGCACAGCTTTTTCACCACGTTTGTGACCAAGAATCTCAGCTGCTCTATTAGCAATGACCTGTGCAGAAGAAAACATAAACACAGCTTTCTCTTTGTAGCATTATAAAATAAGATCATAAAAACGAATCTCCAAGACTGCAGAGAAATCACCTCATTAGCATTCATATTACTCTGAGTCCCACTGCCAGTTTGCCATACAACAAGAGGAAAATGATCATTAAGCTTTCCCTCAGCTACTTCCTGAGCAGCTTGCATAATTGCTTTTCCAATCGTTGGATCAAGACCATATTCCATATTAACCTAAAATTATAGTTTGTCAATTCATCACAACCAAAAATGAGGATTTAGATGCAACATTAACCCCAAAACCAGTAGCTAGAGACTGTTACCTTAGCAGCACATTTCTTCAAGACGCCAAAAGCGCGGACAATTGGTTCGGGCATTCGCTCCCGCTCACCACCGATTTCGAAGTTCTGCAACGATCTCTGCGTTTGGGCTCCCCACAATCTGATACACAACAAACGATTGTAAAACGTCTTCCCCCTCGAGAAAAGAGAATATTCAACGTTCTGGTAAAGATCAGATCCCGAACTTATCGGAAGGAACTTGGATCGGTCCGAAAGTATCCCTCTCCTCTCTAAACGACGTCGAATAAGATCTCAGGGCGGTGGCATAACGCAGCACCGCTGCATTTGTTACACCGGAGAGCCGCCGCGACGCGACGTACATAGCCATGGATACTTCTACCTAAGAGTAATACTGCAGTCAACAAAGAGGCGAGCAAAGAATTATCAAATCACGCATTTCCCAAACCAGAATAACACTACAAATATATAAATGTAAATAGCAAAAACAAAAACCTTCGAATGCGAAGATTGAGATAGGAGAGAAGACGACGATTCAAATGAAGAAGATGATACAGAGAGAGATAGGGCAATAATATGTTTTTTTCCAATTATAGAACTTTCCTTTATTTTACGACAAATAAATAGTTTTTAAAATTTTACTCATTGCCAAACAATAAGTTTACATATGCAAGAATTTTAACTCTGCAAATCATAAAAGAACTCCAAAATACTATGAAAACTCTCAAGCAGTTGTTTACATACAAATCTCTTTTTTATGTTCAGCTAGTGGAAAAATATACAAAGAAAAGCCAAGAAAAGAGGGAACAATGAGCAACAAGAAGAAACTGTTGCAGCATTGTGTAGTAGCTATTGTCTGTGTTATATATATAGAAACTTGCACAGCCAAAACAAGAGAGGAAGATCACAAGAAATGGAAGAAAAATAATCAAATCAAATAACGAATTAAAAGCCATGTGAATGTATGTATGTATGCGTGTGAGTGAATGGCCTTCAATGTCTGGCGCTAGTAGCTTTTCGCTTCATATCTGCAGGACCAAACTGTTTCGTGCCACGAGGACCATTGGTTACTACCTTCTGTGAAGCTGAAGGACGTGAAGCCGTGTTGGAGTTGTTCCTTCAATTTTTGGAAATCATACAAAAAATTGTTTGAAGATTCTTATATTGTTTTATATGGTTTCTTACTTAAGTGAATAACAATTACCTGAACTGAGGACTTCTTATCGATTTTGAGACGGGTTTCTTGGGTTTTGACTCAATATTGCTTCTTGGTGTTGTCTTGGAGGATTGGTTAAACTGCCAGAGCAAGTCTGCCTCAGATGAGTCACTTGTGGCTGCGTCTAGATCGTCTGTGCTGTTGTTGTTTCCCATGAAGATGTTGTAAGAATGTTCAGAGAAAATTCTTGAAGTGTCTGAAGACAAATCTCTCCGGTAAAAATCTTCCGGCCGAATACCAATTCCATTGTCTGTTGTGGTTCCACCCCAAAGACTCTCCACTCTTCTCATCTCGTCTTGCCTGTTATTGACCATCACTTTATCAACCCACTCACTGGACCCGAAACTTTGGTCCTCTTCTTTGTAAGTTTGCCCTGGACTTGCTACTGGTGGCCAAGGTGGTGAGTTCACTGTAATCTCCTCCACTTCACAGGTCTCAGAATCCTTTCTCATGATGTTATTATTATGAATCTGCAATTACTCAGGACAGTCATGTCCAGTTTGAGACATGATTTTAAATCATAAAAGACTGAGTTTGAGAAGAGAAGAATCACCTCTATTTCACCAGTTTTGGCTTTTTTCTCAGAGGCACTAGGAGTTGTCAACATCTTCTTCTGTTGTGATTCTGCTTCTTTCCTTGCAAGTGCTGCTTTAAGAGTAACAACCTGTATACATAGCAAAGCCCATGTGAATAAGCCAACCAAATACTATCAACTAAGAAAGTAAATCCATCAGATTCTCAGTTAAAGCAAAAAAAAAAAAAAACCTGTTCTTTGAGTTCCTTAACATCTGAAGTATCATTGTTCACTCGTGCAGCACCGAGCTCAACCGTAGCTACTCTCTCTGCAAACTTCAAAGTGCTTATTGTTTCACTAACGGCTTCTGCCTCCGGACTTATGTGGACAAACATCAATGTCTTTGCTTGTCCTCCTGATATAACATATTTGCAATCCCAATTGAGAAAAAAGAGAGTTATTAAGCTGCAACTATCAAGAACAGGTTACTTGTATCCTTTTACCAAGAGAGTCCTGAAGAAGTTGTGTGAGTTTGCTGTTTCTGTAAGGAACATGTGGGTTCTTATGAGCTAGCGAAGCAATCACATCTCCTAAAGCAGAAAGAGATCTATTGATGTGCTGTGCTTCTTTTAGTCTATCTCCAGTAACCTCGGATTTGTCTACTCTTTCACTGCCTGCTAGATCCACAAGATGCATACATCCTCGAAGAACACCTCCTGAAATCAAGTCTCTTCCTTGAACGTGAACAGTCAAGCAGCTGCAAAAGAAAATAGATTAAAAATGTTTATTGAGTTTAGTAGTTTACCTAGGATATTTTAATATTGAAAAGTTCTCTCTGCTCCTCGGATTTTACCTATGAGAACGACTGCTTCTGTCGTTCAAGGCCGTTGATCCAACAGCTCGATTCTTATGCCCAATTTTCATTAGATCCATAACATCAAATGTTGAAGAAACCGGAACAAGATGTGCATCTGGTACACTTAGACCCTTTTGAGAGCTATTCCTGATCTCTAACGTATCAAAAATGTTAAGGAATATGAAACTGAAACATACAAATGACATCTCTCTAATCAGAACATTAAGAAGAATAACCATTCATGAAAAAGGATATCTTTTGTTGCTTCCATCAACAACCAGAAGGTCTCTAACTTGCTCATTGTAAATCTCAATCATCTGAACCGCAATATCATAGCGGAATGTGTCTTTTCTTTGTTCAGCAAGGAGAAACAGATCACCAAGAGCTCTGTAATTAACTCCTTGACTCTTCTCCGTGAGATCTTTTGGTCCACTCTATCAATTTAAAAAAGTGGGAATATCAAATTATTTTAGCTTCAAAGTCTTACAATCTTAAAAGAATTCCTAATTTGACTCTACTCTTACCATAGTGAATGTTTTGCCTGATCCAGTTTGACCATATGCAAATATGCACACATTGTATCCATCAAGAACAGAACGAACCAATGGCTGCATATCAGAGAATACCTCTTCTGCAAAGAGCAAGATAGATACATCGTTCAGGTTCAATTCTGTCATAGGAGAGTAATATCAAGGCATTAGAATCACATTACCTTGACTCGCTGATGGGCCAAAGACTTTGTTGAAAGTGAAAGATTTGAGCGATTTTCCATGTCTAGATGCAGTGTTAACCGCTATGGTATCATCCTCCATGTTCCCAATTGAACTAGTAAAGCTGGATTGTCCAGGCAAAAATGGCCGTACCCGACAATAAACACGAATGCTACCCTTGAGGTCCTGCACCAGATTATAAAGTTTTCGGTTCTCTTCAAGAACTCGATGATAGCCAGAAGCAGCATGAGCTAGGCCATGAATGTGCATACCTGTAGACAAAAATAGATCCGTTGGTTTCAAATTCTTGGATAATCAAAACTATCTTAGGGAGTATGAAAAGAAAGGTCTGTATACCAAGAGAAGAGAACTCTTCTTGAAATTTCTTCTGCATATATTGCATTCCGGCCCTTGTAGTGTAGAGTGTTTGCCTTAGTCCCTATCAAACATAAACAACAGCGAATGGACTCAGAATCTGTACTACAATAAGCTTGGAAAATTTCTGAAAAGTTTGAATGAGGTAATGCAGTAGTGCTTACTTCTATATCTTCTTGTTGTTGATTGAAGATTGTCAGTTGTTTAAATTCTCGATTTTTAATCTCTCCATCAAGAATCTGGCTATTCTGATTTATTTCTTCTTTATTTATTGCTTTGAAACTCTTCTCTTCCCTCTACACAGGCACTTCAAAGTCAGCGAAATCATTTCACCTATCTTTACAGAAAAGAGAGGAGACTTTACCTTGTTTTCAACGAGAGGTTTAGAAAATGATCTGTTGTTCTGTAAAGAAGCTGATTCTCTTGGAGCTGCTTTAACCTTCACATGACAGAATTTCTTCGATTAGAAGAATTTCGACACAACCGAATAACACGTTCGGTGAACTAACCAATGCACCAAGCGATAGAAGAACTGAAAACATACCAGACCATACTGACTTGTAACTCGACATTCAAACTCTTCGACTACTTTGCTCAGCAGAGATTCAATCAGCTGTAACCACAACATTAGGCACTCACATCAAGAACATAAAAAGAAAGCCAGATGGCTTAGAGTAAGCGAAAGAAACAGTGAAGTAGAAACTCACTTTGGGCACATCCTCAGGCTTTTTATCTGATAGAACAGCGTGAACAAGTGTGCTTAAGGAACCTGAACTGGACTGAAAACATAGGCATAAATACACGTAAACGTCAAACATTCCACTTCAGAAAACAAAACCAACCAGAATGTTAAAGAGGCCAACCAGCTTGCTAGAGTCGCTCTCAGAAGGACAATACTCATTGTTAATTGATGAGGTTCTCGATAAAGAGTTCATGAATGGCTCTGAGTTTTTCCTCACAAATGAAGATTTCCCAAGTGAAGGAGGCTTTATGTTGCCACCAAATTTCCAAACTCCGACTCCACCACTTTGTTTCCATTCATCATATGATTTGATTGCCAAAACACAGTTCACAACTCGAGAAGCATTTCCTCCCTACCAAATAAAAAGAAAGAGAAAGATGCATATTGCAATTTTTAAAGCTTCTAAGAAATTCCAAAATCGGTGAATTCCTGCTACATACTTGCTCAAGATCAGATGCTTCAAATGTTGGAAAACCCATTTCCTGGATAGCAACAAGGAAGTTTCTAACATTCTCAAAATACTGAAATGCTGATAAGGGCGCTCCATCAGCGACAAGAATGGCATCACAAGGACTTTCCACAACCTGAAGAGAGACCAATTTTTCAAGACCTGCTTCTAAAACCATATATCACAAAAGGATTTAAACAGTTTTTTACCTTTGAGATTGCTCCAGGTAGAACCTTATTGAGGACTTTGCAAAGGATAATTCCACTTCTTAATCCAAGCCTAAGCCCTTCTTCTGTTGGCTCGGCAGGTAAATCCTTAGCTGCCACCACTCCAACCATCTTTCTCAGCCAACTAGCCGCCTCATATCTCCTCGATGCTACGCAAATGCAGAAGATCAATTAAAATTCCATATAAACCAGAATCTCTTTCTCTACAATTTAACAAAACTTTCAAAGCTACGGCTAGTAGTCACACTGAGGAAGACGAAAGCTGTTCGATTTACCAAATTTTCAGACCTAAAACATCAATTCAATCAGATTAAACATTCTAATCATCAATGCCTCAACTATCAGCTCTACAATTCACAAATGTAGTAGGCAAAAAGAAACAAATACCAGCTTCTTCAGCTCTACGAGACTCTAAATCATGATCTCTCAGCCCATTTCCATGTTGCTGCAACACATCCTCCATCACTGAAGCCACAGTGAAGCTTAATCCTCCATCCTCCGCCGCCATCAACTCCGTCGCAATGTCCCCAAAAGTGAGTAAACAACCTCACAGCACCAGCATCAAAAGCAAAAGAGACCCCAAAGTAGGAAACAATCACACTAGTCCGATCCCAAAATATGATCAGAGATAGAGAAACGGTAGAAAAAAAGAGAAAAAGGAAGAAGAGAGAGAATTTGAGGAATCCTTTTACTGATTTCAGAACTTGGGCTAAGCTTTAAAAGGTAAAGAGAGATTTTTGCGATATTAATACAGAAAAATACTCATAACCTCCATGAATGCTCTCAAATACAAGGTTGTAAAGCTAACCGCTTTATACTCTGTCCTCTTCACTCTTCCTTCTCTCTAAATTCTCTCCACTCCGAACCTCTTCCCGAGCCTGTCTTAGCTTCGTTTTATTCCCTCCCTAACCAACCGATTATTATATAAAATCACGCAAAGCATCTTTTTTCGGTTAGCTTCTACCGTTCGGATTATTATATAAAACTTACTATTTATATCGATTTTAATTTCGTTACTTTTTATAATTATTGTTGCGTAAATTGGAATATATATTATCTCATCAATGATAATTGTTTGTTCCTATTATTAGATGATACTTTTAATTATTAGTGACATAATTACAATATTTTTGGAGTCTCTTTTACAATATATCTAAAAATTACAATATTTGAATTACAAAGCAGATACCTCACAAATGACTCTTAACCTAGTGGTTGGCGGTAAAAGTCCACTTAAGACAGTTTATTTGCATAATTAGAGATCGAGTCCACCTGCCTACATTATGCAGGAATTTAACTATTGGGTCGGCCAGTTGTGGCCTAATTAATCTGCCGTTGACAAAAAAAAAAAAAAACAGATACCTCTAGTATTTAGCTTATGATTACAAAGATTATATGGTGGGTGCTCTAACTTTTGGTTTTTTATATTAAAAAAAATTATAATATTCTTGGATATCTTTCTACAAAGATATAATTTTTTTGGTAACATATCATTTATGTTTAATTATTATTGAAACCCTATTCGTAGATGTAGTGGATACGCAAATTTACATAAACATTTATTAATTTATATATATGGGTCATATGGTCGTGAAAATATAACGTAAGTTTCACAAAAACGAAATAAGAAAATGTATCGTTAAAACCAACTAGAAATAGATAATAGCTAGAACAGTAGTTGTGAATTAGTTGATTCCATGTGTCTTTGTAATGTTTTAGAAGCAAAGAAATATAAAATAAAAAATTAAACTTTTACTTTAGTATTGAGTGGCCTAAGTGAAATAGCGATTAATAATATTCAATGAATGCTTATTGTTGTTATAATAGAAGAATGTTTGGCGACACATTCCTTTCAAATGCTACATTTAGGTCCATTACTATTTTATTCTCTCTTTCTTTTTCCCGATTAAACCATCTTTATTTCATTATTTTCTATAAAACATAGGATTCTTGCCCATCTTATTAATTAAGTATATAGAAATTGTGTTTTATTATATAACTAGAATTATATTCATGTTATAATGTAGAATTTTATTATATTTTTAACTCGTGTTTATTTAGCTTTTAGATCTATGTTGATAATTTTATAATTATTTTTGAGATGTTATTTTAGATCTCTAAAATCCAAACCGAAATCAACCAGAATTAGAAAAACTAAACCCAACAAAATAATTCAATTGAATCTAAATCTATGTATCTAAAAAACCGAACTAAAGTCGAACGGAACAAAATCAATAACCAAAATTTTAGTTTTTTAGAATTTTGCTATTTAATCTATTTTAATTTTGAATTTTTATATTAGAATACCAGAATTCAAACTCGATATATACCGAATCAAAATTTTATTTGAGAAAACAAATACTTGAATAAGTTTTAATATATCAAATTAGAGGAACCAAATCTGACAAAAAACCATAATAGTCATAAATATATGTATCTGAAAAACCGAAATCAAACATGAACCATAATCAAATCGATAACCAAAATTGTACCTGATCTATTTTTATTAAATCTTTAGTTTTTTTAGAATTTTTTATTAATTTTAAGTGTTTGTATAAAATTTATAACCAAACTTACCTTAATCTATCTATTTTTGAATTAAGATATTATAATCTATATTCTGAATTTTTTTAATCTATATTATTATTTATTTAAAATTTTTATATACAACTTATAATAAATTTTATTTTATATTTATTAGAAAAAAATTATTAGAACCCTATTTTAATTTTATTTAAAGTTTATAATATGATCAAAATAAAAATATTTTCTGTTTTAATATATAAAATATAAAAATGATTTATTACTATTTAATCATGTTTATACATGACATTTAATTACTATAGATGATACTGTAGTTTGTAGCTGAGAACACAAATCAAGTAAAGAATATTAATGTTTAATCATGTTTATACATAATGGACGCACTTAATTAGCGACATAAAAACATGTAATGACGATTAAGAGATAATAAACATTGTATATGGGCATCGTGTCAACATCCTATGATATCAGCTTACCACCAAACATTGACGACGATGTTTTTTTTCCTGATTAAGACATTTGATTACGTAATTAGAATTTCAAACATTACAAAAATGAAAATATGTAAAAGAACGAAATGGGTTAGCTTCAACGTTCAAAAAATTCAAATTAGAGACTCGGGACCAAACCTAATCAGGTTTGGAGACGAGCCTAAGAGATAACCCCACGTAGAGCGTCTTTGACAGAGGTATGCATGCTCGTTCGCGTTCGGGTCTTTTCGGATTTCGGATTTTCGGTTCCGTTGATTTATGACTCATTCGGTATTTTTTAGATAGAGTTCAGTTCGTGTATCGATAAATAATTAATAGAAATAAGTCTATAACGGATTAAATTTAACAAAAATATTCCGGGTATCTGTTCGGTTCTTAATTCGATTCCGGTTCGGATTCAGTTTTTCGGGTATACAAATATAGGACTGATTAGAGTATTTTTTCGATATCGGTTCGTCTTTTTCAGTTTTTATTCGAGTTTCGGGTGTCAGTTTTTATTCTCAGGCATAGACAGAGGACCCCACGACTCACCAAGTAACCGAATGTGCTTGCTGCTACGACTGGCTGTCACCTAAGTCAATAACACCAACGAATACATTTCTGCCACGTGGAAGATAAAAGAATTACTCACCTAACCAAAACAAAATTAACGAAGCTTAAATCATTAAACCCACAATAGTTTTGGAAATTTTCAAATTTCAAATTGTAACCAGGACCCAGCTAATATATAAATTATTGATTTTTTGGTGACCGAAATGTAGATTTTTCTAATATATATAATAATTATCTAAACGTAAATAATTTCTGCAATTATACCTTTAGAAAAAAACTTTAGGAGATTAAACAAAACAAAGGAGAAAGAATAAAGAAAAGAAACAGATCATGTGGGATTTAATCATACTTCCAAGACAGTTTTTGATGTTTCAATACCTTTGCTTTTTTTTGGTGAATTAATTAAAGCCTCTTTATTTCCTAATAATCCACCTTTTATTCCATTGTTTTAATAAAGATTAGCCAAAAATGAATTCATATTTTGTATATAAAAAGTGATGATTAATACTCCGAATACACTTTTAGTAAAATAATGCCTAACATGAATTTCTGATGACCAAGTGCAATTTTATTTGAAGCAATCCATATTTTTTATTATTTTAGGTCGAAATACAATAATTATCAGCTAAGTATCCATCATCAACGAATGTTCTTGAACTCTAATCACAAGATGAGAAATGATTAGTAGTCATACTGTTTAGTAATGCATTTAACTACTATATTGACTTTATAACTATAGAACACGAAATATATTTATTTGTCGTTTATATAAAAGAATAACAATAAAAAAATGGAGTATTTTGTATGAAAATTAAAATCACCGCACTAAGATCACATGTAATACCGATCCCACATGTTGTCATCTTTTTTATATGCTTCACTCAATAAATATCTCTCCTTTTCATTTTCTCGGATCCTTTAATGCTTTTTTACTTCAATCATTAATTTTTACATACATAAATCAATACAATGATACGTCGGTATTCGGTATTGCATGCAGAGGTGGAACCAATGATTTGGGCAATGTGTTTTTTACAGGCACGACACATTATTAAAGTTGAGTTTTCGATGGATTATGAGGCGGTGGTGTGAATATTTGATCGTCAGGAGAAGTGACCGACATTTCTACCGTATCAGGAAGAATACCAGCAACTAAGATATTTATTTTCTTTGTGCCATCTATCGGTAATTTCTAGAACTTTAAATCACAAAACAAATATGTTAGCTTGTCTTGCGCGAGTATATGTAGGTGTGGTCAAGATGTAATTCTCTCTTTTGGTTACTTTCTACATGTTTGTATGTCGTTGGAAAAATAATGTTTATATATACCATCTAAATCACATTATATAAAATATAAGAATAATGAAAGAATTAAAATGACAAAAGATGTATCCATTTTTATCATAGATAGATACCTAAAAAGAAAAGCAAAGTGTAACAACAACCCATCAATTTCATTATCATTCCATTTTATTGGCTTTTTCCTTTTCATTTCATTTTAATTAAACTAAAAAAGTATAACATTTTATGTTATGGATCCAAAGCTCATCTAAAGTATAGATGTCAAATTCAAAACATTAAGGGCCCAATAAGACCAGAATAATCTTTTGGCCCAAATAAGAGTAACATGAAGCCAAGCTCATCTTCAATGCATGAATCAGAGACCAACAGAGATTCTGATTTCACAAACTGAGACATAATAAGTCAGTAATCGAATTTGTATTATTTTCAAAAATGGGGAAGCTTTTGAACTGTGTAAAATGACGCTGTTTCCTTTACCTGAACTAAACACACCCTTTAATTTAATCGTCATCATCAAAATCAATACATCTCTAAAGTATCGAGCTTTGCTCAGAAGGTATATGACTGACGGGAATCGATGCACCATTTCAAAGCTAGTGAAAGTGATAACTGCTGCAGGAGTTGTTCTCAGCAGATTAGTGGCACAGCCTCTGTAAAAACCTGCAAAACCATCTTTCTCAAACACTTTCTTTATGCAGTCTCTTACTCCTGAGTAACGTTTCTCACTGTGGAGCCCTTGCTCTTGAAGCCTAGCTCTTACAACCTACAAGCCACAAGATCAACAGTTCATATAAATTCACAACCAGATTGAGAACGATTGAGAGTAGAGTTTTGTACCTCATGCGGGTATGTTAATGTGGATGCAAATATCTTTGCAATCGAAGAGGCAATTGCTACATCACGAGCACTGAGATTATCCACTGATTTTTCACCTGTTGAGTTTCACAAACATTTTAGTTCATCTTATCTCCACTTTTCTGTACTTCATCCAAGATTTATGGATCAAATTTACCTTTCTTGGCCAAATAGATTTTGATCATCTCATATGTAGGAAACTGGATGGCAACATGACTGATACCAGCTAGTGCTGGGATAAGACCACTGTTTGGTAGCACAAGAATGGAAACAAAGGAATACAAACAATTTATAATAGAGATATTTGATCACTTTACAGAAAAGTGTTGGTGTTGGCTAGATGAGAAACCTGTACAATCCGCGAATTCCCTCCTCATAAGATATTCTCCTTAAAGCAGAAAATGTACTTTTATATGGCACTATACGAACTCTCATTCCTTGAGTCTGAAGAAGAAGAATCAAGGTGTTGGAACAAGATTCTTATTTGTAACATAAACTTATATCTATCTCTAGTGTGGTTCTTCAGGACTAAGCTAAATGGCAAAACTTCTGTAATACCTACCAAAGAGCTAGGTAAAGAAAGTTGTATACTAAACTAATTAACGTTCCCTGTCTTTCTTAATTCCATGATTGCATATATATAAAAGTCAAGCGAAGAAGAAACGGACCTGCAGTCGAGTCTTGACAACCCAAAGAGGATTTGTGGCTATTGTAGTTGCAGCACCAGCACCAGAAGCAGCTAATACGTTAGAACCGACGCTGAGTTTGTGATCCTCGTCTAATGTATGCACAACAAATAGAGAAGAAGATGAAACAAGACGCAGAGACAGCCACTTAAGGTGTTAAGCAGGTTTTGAGATTAAGGACTAACCATTTGAAATTAAAAAGCTCTTGAGCTGGTCATACATTGTAAAATAAACCTGCAAAAGGCTTACAGCTCCAGTAAGTCCCCATACAAGGAATATGTGGAAAGACGTAGATAGCTCCAAGTAAAAGTAAAACTTGAACTCACCGCCCAATTGGAGAGAAGAGCCATCACAGTTGGGGAAAGTCCACGGTATAAGCCACGCATTCCTTCTTTTTTGAAGATTTGCTCAAGACTTCCAACAATTAGACTACCTGATCAAAAACACAAGAAATGATCAAAACCTTAGCAATTGAATCCAGTTTCGAGGCTTAATCTATTTATAGTGGTTGAAAAAAAGGAGAAACCTTTGATTTTTCCATCACCGAGCTTTGGCAACCCATGAACTTGGAACCTCGTTTTTATAACATCAAGAGGACACACAAACGTAGCAGCAAAAACCCCTGATTAAAAAACCCAAATTTGAATCAGGAAACAAGATCAACATAAGTTTCGAAAGAAGCAGATCAGAGAATTACCGGCGGCAGCTCCGGCTGCTGCGTTACAGAGGACATTTTTGGAATTAGGAGGATGAGAATTAGCGGACATCTCTTGGATCTGAAGAGAGAGGAAGACGAAGAAGAAGAGCTTTGTGGAAACGCGTCGCCGAAGAAGAAGAAGAGAATGGCAAAAACGCAGCTTCCTCTCTGGAGAGGGATTTCGCGGGCGAACCAACGTCGCATTGCCGAGAAAGATCCGAAGTCCGATTCAGAGGCAAATCCTCCCTCTTTCAAAGAATTTGAGTCAACGCAGGATTCAATAAATCTGAATATCAACACGAAGAACATTGAAGAAATCGCATTGAATTAATACGCAACTACAACAACAAGCCGTACTTGTTTACCGGAAGAGACTACTTCAACGAGAGGGAGAAATATCAGAATTACAGGAAAATTAAAAAGTTTTGCTTTTTTCTTAAGAAAAATAAACGATCTTTACATGGCTGATATTTGTTTTAGTCAATAGTTGATTGCTAAATATATTAAACTTTGTTTCTCAACCAGACGAATCAGACCAACCAAACTCTGGTCCCATCACCATGCCCGTTATTACCATTGCCGCAAATTATTAGTTTGCCTTCTTCAAGTTCTTGTCTCGTTTTTTGGGTGAAAATTTACACTCATATGTAAACAAGTATAAGAAATTTGACAAATTAAATATCTTCGACTAAAAATGATTAATTCGGTTTTTTTTTTTGTCAATAATGACCGATTATATTGAACCACAACAGGTCGTCTCAATAACCAAATTTTTATAGACAAGAGAATTCGATCCCAAATTATATAAATGCGCTGTCTTAAGTAGAATTACCGTATACTACTAGATGTCATTTGGTAGTTACATGTTTACTTAGAATTCGTTAACCAAAATTACAAAATTTACCAACTTTTACGTGAAATTAAATATCTTCGACTAAAAATGATTAATTTGGTAATTTTCTTTATTTTTATTTTTGTCAACGGCCGATTATATTGAGTCACAACTGGCCGTTTCAATAATCAAATTTTTGTAGACAAGAAAACTCGATCCCATGTTATACAATGAAAAATTCACAATCATATTGACAACAGTGTACAAACCAAATATAATTCTCTCATAGATATACGCTGTCTTAAATAGATTTCCCGTCTAATACTATGTCGTTTGGTAATTACATGTTTACTTAGAATTGGTTAACCAAAATTACAAAATTTACCAACTTTAACGTTATTTATATATAAGAAATTAATAAAAGAAACAAAAGTGATATTCTCGTAGCTTCTCTTCAATCACATCTATAGAAAATACTATAAAATATAAAATCATTTAAAAATGTAAATGTCATGTCATGTTAACGTTAAGTTACCGTTTACTAATAGCATTTTACTGAGATAAGTCTATAAAAGAAGGTCATTAGGCTTCATTGGAGCTTAATGTTAGTTTTCTCTTCTCTTCTCGTTTGTGTATTAGCTCTCTGTCAAAACGTGAAGATGAAGCCATGCAGCAGTAGACGTCGACGTTGCAGTGTTCATGTGAAATGTAATTTTAATATCATTCTTCGTACTTTCGTTATGTTATTATGCTCTTAGTTACTTTCTCTTTTACTAATCTAGATTTTCTTATTTATGCAGATTTGGTTTGTGCAAAGCATTAACACATGAAAGAGTTATGTGTGATCAGAAAAGTCTCTCTCGCCGAGAATATCATTATTCCTATATTGTTCAGATCAATTTTATCCTCTTTTATTTAGATTTTTATAAGGTTTTGATTTTTTTATAAAGGTTTTGAATTTTTTGTTATTTTTTTATTTAATTATAATTTTTTAAATTTTTGCACAGTTTTTGAAGGCTTTTATTAGTAGATTTGCAAAACAATTTGAGACCTAGTCGGATTTTAGATCCTGTCATTTGACCGTTAGCGATTCTAAATATTCGATTCGTGTTTTCATTGTGACGTAGATCGAACATTTAAGTCTTTGAATTTTTTTGAAAATTCGATACTAAATTTGCAATAATAATACTAAACTACCCGAATAATAAGTTTTTATTTGTTTTTCATTGTTTGGATTTTGGATTCAGTCATTTGATATACTCATTTGATCGTTAGCAATTCCATAAGTCCGGATTTGTTTCTAATTGCTTGTAGATTTTAGTATTCAAATTTTTGGGATTTAAAGAATAGTTGAATAATTAAATACAAAACTAATTTCAAATTTTCATCAAAATTAAATATTTATATGTCTTAAAAGAATGAATATGATTAATCTCTCAATTTGTTTAAGGGTTAATGAAGAAACACAACATCAAAACGATTGAAGGAAGTTTGCAAGTCTCCCAATAAAGAAGAAGCATTGGTTCTTATTTGAATTACTTTTAAATTTTTCAAACTTATAAAACTTTTAAATATTTGAATTACTTTTGTATACATGTAAAGAAAGAAGAAATATAAATATTTAATTATGTTGATATTTTGTATAATTCTTTTTATACATGTAACGAGTATAAAATTGCAGATACTTACCTCATTACTTACGATTATTGTACATATCTTTTTATACACGTAAAGATACGAATCAAAAACGCTAAATGGTCAAGCCAACAAAAAGTCAACGAAACACATATATCAATCTCAATGCCAACATTAAATAATATTTAGCTGCTTTGAAAAATTACGACATAAATATATATCTTGATTTCATTCGGATTCAACATATAAAAAAATATATATGTAGTTTGATAATTTAATAAAAGATAGATTCGTTATCTTTTAGTAGTTCCATAATTTAATAAAAAGTCATAACTCTTTATCTAAGTGGTGAAAGTACAACCGAAGTAGAAGAAAGTTTTAGTACATCGCGGTGCACGATATTCCCCTGCACCATCAATATGGATTTGTAAATCTCCACCAGCTTCTTCTCATCATACTCTTTCGACGCCAAACCCGACCCGTATCCAGATTCACCGTACCCATACGACCCGACGACCCGAGTATTCGCTAAACGCAGCATCATGTTTACATAAGAATCTCTAAGCCACGTCAAAAGCTTCTTAGGCGTTGCCTTCTTTAAGATCCTTAGCTTTGGCATTATCTTAATCCTCCAAAACCGTCTCTTCCGGTTCGGATCCATTTTGACCCGCTTCACATTTTTCCGACCCGACTTCGTCTTCTTAGTCGACCCATCATCTAGCCTTTGGTATCCTTTCAAGCTCCTCCAACATCTTATCTCCATAGAACTCTCTTTTTCTCTCACTATTTGTCTTTATGTACCCTATCTATAGGGATCTAGATAGAGAGAGAATATGAACTGTGCAAGCTTTGAGTGAGAGAGAGATGAAGACTTTATGTTTGGTTAATGAAGAGCACGGATCGATATGCATTCGATTACGTAAATACTACTCCCTCGGTTTTTTATTAGTCAGATGTTTTAGAAATAAAATTTGTTTATTTTTAGTTGATGTTTTAAGATTTCTATGCAAAATTTATTGTAGTTTTGGTATTTTGACTCTTTAAATTCCGTTGATTTGTGATTGGTTAAAATATTTTGGAATTTATGATAAACTATATTTTGGTTAGAAAAATAAAATAATTAATGATTTTTTAATATGGGTGAAATGTCTAAAACATCAAATATAAAAAATAAATGAAGTATAGTATACTTTTTTTTTTGTCAAAAATAAATTATATTGGGCCACAACTGGCCGGCCCAATAACCAAATTCCTACATAATGTAGGCATGAGGGTTGATCTTGGATTATGCAAATGCACTGTCTTAAGTGGACTTACCGCCTGCCACTCGACTAGATGCCATTTGCGTATATAATATAATTATTTAATACTATTATTGTGTATCTCGATATAATTAATACTTTATGTAGGAAAAGTTAAATAATATAGTAAGCTACGTTTGAATAATTTATAATCCGACAATAACAAGTCATAACAACAACATAATGATCATATCGACATTGGAAAGTCAAAGACTCTAATTTTTGGTTAGGAAATAATTTCGTAAAATGTAATTTGATGCGATTATTGTGAAATATCAATGGTGTAGCAAAGTTGTAATAATGGTAAGGTGTGTTTTCTTATACTCTCAACCTCCGATAAAATCTCGACCGTTGGATCTGTTTCGTCTCGTGACTCCTCAATAAAGAAATATAGATGATGTGTTTTTGTTTCTTTTATTAATATCGTCATAATTCAAATGCAGAATCTAATCTATGGGGCAACAAAAAAAATGAATGTTTCATGCTGCTTCTTGTGTCTTTGTTTTTAAAGTATTAAGAGTGACGACTGAGAAACTACCACTCTACCACCAACTCCTTTCTCAACTCATTTATGTGGTTTTTAGAATATCCATTAAGGCCCATATGTAATGAGGAGAAGCCCATATGTCTCTTCCGGCCCATTAATTGTTCTCATGCGCATGTTAGCATATTTAAGTTAGGCGCTTAGGCATCCACATCATAGAATCTCATTGGAGGTTCTTAGAAACAAAAACTATATATATTAAAACGCGGAGCCAATCAAAGTCCGCCACGTAGCAATAGATTTTTTGATGTGGATGGTCTTAGAGCATCTCCTTGTTAGAGATGCTCATGTTAGGTTTCTTAAAATTAAAATATTATTACTTTTTGTTTTAATTTATTTTTTATTTAAATTTTAAATTAAAAAAATCTAGTGTCCAATAGAAAGTTGACACGTGACAAAACTCATCTTTTAAAAACTCTTATTTAAGAACCCCCACTCTCCTAAGTTTCTTAAAATAATATTATTTTAATTATTTTATAATATTTTAAGTTTAAGAACTTTTCTATGAACCCCTCAATGAAGGTGGTCTTAGACTTATACCTTATTCGTTTGCTGGCTACCGCAACTAAAGACTAGCGACCCGCGACCAAAAAAATATTATTTTATAAATTAGTAATTATAAATTATAGTCACGAGAGTAAATCAACAAAATAGGAATTTGAAGTTTATGGCTATATTCTCTGGTTCAACAAAGACAAAGAAACTTTAGTCCAAAAGAGTTTCAGAACTAACCAGAAATAACCACATATCTCGAACTTGATAAACATAGAATCTCAAAACAACGATTCTACAAATCGTATCAGCACTTTGTAAGGTCTCTCGACACCTATTCTCTTAAGCTTGAAGCCTATGGCTTTTAGTTTTAAGAAGAAGCAACGAATGTGTTAAGGATATTTTTCTTGAGAGTGAGTTCATCAGCTTTCAATGGACTTATCGACTTCCCAAGGACACGTTCAAGCCGCTCGGTTTCCTTGTTAGCATAGTCTGAACCTTTTTCTACGTACTTCTTTGCGAGTTTAGAGTAAAGCTTTCCATACCTACAGAGATCCAACATGAAAAGCTCAGGAAGCTCAAGAGTCGCAACACTCTTGTGATAGATGAAGCTTTACTACAACATACCTTGCTGTGGAGCCCTTAAGGTTACTTGCTTCCTCTTCAATGCGAGACAACACTGCCTTCTTCTCATCTTTACTAGCTGCAACCAACTCTTTTACCAACGCATCTAAGCTCTCAACTATACCAGCCTGTGAAGGAGAGAGTAAATCAACAAAAGCTTTCAATTTTAGAGGGGAATGGTGATTCTACACAAGACCTGTTTTTAACCTTTGAAGTAAGCTGTCCTTTACTGTCTCTGCTAGTCCCAGATTTCTCGTTGATGAAGTTTACAAAGTCATCTAAATCCCTGCCACCGTCATAATCTTGACCAGCTTTGTTGTCCTTTGGGAAGAATTTCAATGTTGGGAATCCACTTACTCCGTATCTGAGTACAAGGTAATTGTCTTCATGTGTTGGTTTTGCAAAATATAAATGACTTAAACAGTGATATCGGTAAGTAAACAAAAGTCTTGTCCAACTTACTTCTCGCCAAGGGATTTGTGTGCATCAGCATCCAAATTGGCAATGACTACACCTTCTTCCTGCTTGAACACAGTGGCCACCTTTTCGTATGTCTGATGATATGAAAAATACATATTAGTAACTACACGAAGAGGGTTATTAATTTATTAAAAGTAAATAGATAGTTGAGCTTACAGGAGCAAGTGATTTGCAGTGACCACACCTGGAGGATAGAAACTTGAATTAGAAGATAGCATAAAAATGACAGTGAGGCAATAGATAACAAGAAGGTTACCATGGTGCATAAAATTCGACCAAGACATCTTTGTTTTGATCCAGAACAACCTCATCGAAATTGTCAGGTGTCAAAACAACCACGCTTTGTGGAATTGCAGCTAATTTGACGTTGGTACCTGGTAACCAAAGTGACATCAATCAGTGAATTTCTAGCATTTCAGAGAGTAAAAGTCTACAAAATCAAATGATGGTACGTGTCGCCAACTGAGTCTGACTTATTAACCATGATCAAACCAGTTTTGTACAAAAGTAAATTTGTATAATCCCAAATGGGACAAGCTTAGCTACTACAGTATTATCAACGAAAGTACCTCCTTCCTTGTTCACATATTCAGCCAATGCTTCAGCATTGCGTGGACCCTCATACCTATTAATTAGATACATAAATGAGTAAATAATCATTCACGACTAAAAGAAAAACAAAATTTTCCAATGAATTATCTGCTTAGAGTAATGTTAATGCTTACTTCTGAGGCTCAAGAGATCCTTTAGGAAACCATTGAATGGTTGGATATCCACTAACACCGTATTTAGTACAGACAGTCTTTTGCTCATCACAATCAACCTTCAAGACAATACACAAGTTGAAACAATCTATCATCTCTCAAACATAGAGAGTTAAAGTAACACTCACCTTGGCAATCAAAACTGACTTAGCTTTTTTGAAGCTTGCTCCAAGCTTTTCATACTCTGGAGCAAGTTTCTTGCAGTGTCCACACCTATAATAACACAAAATTAGCAACTGTATTCTTCATCTGAAGTTCAGTTTTTTTTTTTTTTCAAGTTTTTATCAGTCCAAATTTACCAGAACATCAGTAATATCTAATTCCTCATCATAGCATATCAAAGAATTTCGATTCCAAGCTAGATACTACTTGGAAACCATGCCTAAAAATCTGCAATTACTACCAAAACATTTCCACAGATAAATCGAACAGAAGATTTACAGATCAAAGCAAAAATATCAAATCCGAATCCTTGGAATCTATAGCTATCTAGATATGAAAAAAGAAATAGAGAAGAAGATCGGATTGAAGGATTGATCCACACCAGGGAGCGTAAAACTCGACAAGAGCTCCTTTATCTTTACCAACTTCCTTCTCAAAGCTATCGTCCGTCAAAACAACTACATCGTCAGCTAGGACTGAAACCAGAAGCAAGGCGAGTGTAAAAAGGCCAAAACAGATCTGAGATTTCGCCATTTTTTTCTTCTTCTTTCACTTTGAGCTTTGATCTGTAGAAGAAAGTGTTCTGTTATTAAACGTTGTTCATAATTTCTTCCCATAGAAATGAAGATACGAAAGAAAAAAAGGTAATGATGACATGGCGTGATCTGAATCGTCCATTTAATCACGTCTAAAAATGAACGGTGATGGAGTGGGAAACTTACGTGGCTGGGTTACATGTCAGACTATGAATGGTTTAGGTCTCCACCTCTTTCACGGGGAAGCGAAGAGAAAAAGTCTTTTCAGAATTGAAATAAAGACCCTATAGTTTCTTTAGTTTCAGTAAATCGCCATTCATTTTAAAATCTAACATTTAACCCCACAAATCGAATTAACACCAAGAGTTGGGCTTTAAAATGGAATACGGGTTTAAGTAAGAAAGGCCCAAATATTATTGGCTCATTTAATTTTTGTGGACTAGTGTGTGTGAGGCCTCACCTAAATTAGCCAATGCTCAATTATTTTTGTTATTAAAAATGTAAAAAAAAAAATAAAAAAAATATGCAAATGGATCTTAGCCTATTGGCTGACGGTAAATCCATTTAAGATAATTCATTTGCACAATTAGGGATCGAGTCATTCCGTCTACATTATGTAGAAATTTGGCTATTGGACCGATCAGTTATAACCAAATTAATCTGCGGTTGACAAAAAAATACATGAGATCACGTGGGCAATTCCAAATACTATGGAACCAAATAGGACTTATGAGAAAGCAATATTTTTTCTTCTCCACTATTTACTCTATCCTTATTTATGTTTTTGTAATATAAAGTTTTAAAAATGAATGTATAGGTCTCTTTCATGCTTGCTATTCACCATCTTATAACTATAGTCTATATATAGAAATTATTGAAATTAACTTTCATCTAATTACTATACATTTACAGAACCGAATTAATTTCATGTCACTAAAATAAACAAGACAAGGCTGCGTTATGGTTTCAATGTCCATAATAATTAGATATCTACTTGTCTGTGTAGTTTCGTACAAATGAGTTTAGAACTTTTAGAACACTCATCATAAAGATTCGATCATGTCACGTGCTATTTATCACTTGCCTGTCACGTGATTATTTTCAGATTGTCATGCACCTTTATTCTTTACTCCCCTCAAAATAATTGAGATTATATGTGATTTTATTTATTTACACATTGTGGAATTGACGACGGATTGTGAAACGGTTTTGCAGATTTTTAACCGTCTGGATGCATGGCCAGCATTTCTACTTTATTAGGAGACTTTCTCAAGACTACGCCTTTCATTTACTTCCTTATCCCTTTCCATCATCCCTAAAGTTTTAAATCACAGAGCTGATTATCTTGCTCGCTCCGCTCGAAAAAGGAGCTCTTGATTCTCGTTGTAATGATCGTTTTGGTCCCATATAATATATAATGCCGTTGACAAAAAAAACTATTACATTCTGCAAATGACATCTAGCCTAGTGAGAGATAGTAAATCCACTTAAGACAGCGCAATTGCATAACCCGGGATCGAGTTCTGACCCAATATAATCTACCGTTGATAAAAAAAAAACTATTACATTTCAGATAAATACACAACTACATCGCGTACCTCTTTATTATTTTACGACAAAAAAGCTAATACAGAAATAACTTGGTCTAAAGTTTTATTGCGAGATATAAAGTGACTAATAATCTAATATTAATAATCACACACAAACAAAAAAAAACACATCATGTTCAAGACTCAAGAGAGAAGCCAAGAGACCAAAGCGTTTTCTTCATCATGATCCAACGGTTCTCCAAAGTTCTCACAGTTACTTTTCCCAGTCGTGTCCTCATCATCACCTTCCAAAAGCCAAGACACCATTGAACCAGGACCCTCTTTATCATCCCAAAGGTTATAATTATTCTCATGCCAAACACAATTCCAATCAGTCAACGCATCATCGATGACTTGATTCTCATAATTGAGAAACGATTCCACCGACGGACAAGACTGAAGACACTCAAGATTCCTTTGATTCGATTCAGTTCCTTCAGATACTCCTCGTGTACTATTCAACTCCATACAAGATGTGTTCACGTGGCTTGGTTCTGTCTCTTCCAACAAAAGCTCAATTATGTCATCATCAAACGATAAAACTCCATTATCCTCATTAATGCTCATCACGCAATAGTCTCCATAGTAGTCACATGCTCCTTCGGCTCCACTTAACTCCATCATTAATGCTCCTTCTTCTTCAGCCACTTGTTTAATCTCTTCTTTCTTAGATTTACGAGGTTTTGTTCTGTGGATTTTAGGTTTCATGGCGGATCTACTTGTTCTCCCAATTCTACGTTTAGCTTGCGGTGGCTCCGGCGCCGGAGCTCCGGTCATGATTAAGTTCTGAGAGAGTGAAGGCTTTCTAATGAAGTTGTGGAGTTTACGGCTAAGATGAGAATTCCAATAGTTCTTAATTTCGTTGTCTGTTCGACCTGGTAGATGACTCGCAATTAGTGACCACCTACATTACATTAATTACTTTATTAGTATTAATCATATTTACATTTTCTCTATTCATAGTTTTGGACAACCTTAAAAATTAATAAATACTTAAATAGTAGTAAAATAGTAAGCAGACATGTTGATATTACTGCTGACCTAATTCACTAAAAACATATCACTAGAAATCACTCGAGCAAATGTCAATATTGATGGTGACTAATTAATTCGTACTACTTTTCTATTTCAAAATATTACAAAACTTAAAAGCTCTAATTATTTTAATTTTAATTTATAAAGTGTTCTAATACAATAAAATTTAATGAACTGAGTATTTTTTAATCTATAGTATTAGATAGATTTTATTAAAATAAAAATATAATCATTTTTGTTGTTGTTGTCAATAGCAGATTATATTGAGTCACAACTGACTGGTTCAATAACCAAATTCTTACATAATGTAGGCAGGAGGATTCGATACCGGGTTATGCAAATGCGCTGTCTTAAGTTGACTTACCATGTGCCACTAGACTAGATACCATTTGCAATAAAAATATAATCTCTCTCTCTCTC
>JAKUCM010002697.1:0-39503 GCA_023374145.1 Lepidium sativum | reverse complement strand
CCTTTGGGCTCAAAGAGGGTATGTGATTTTACTTGCTATTAATGGAACAATTATTTTGACGATGCGATCCTTACTGGGGGCCTATGGTTCGTAATGAGGAGCCTCCTTCTAAGAGGACTTGTGCTGAACTCGAGTGCTATAAGAAGAAGCAGCCTTTAGAGTCTCCTGATTCTCCCGCTCTCAGGGTCTGTCCTTTGGAGCCTCTGTGTAGCATGATTATCCCAAAGGACTTTCTTGTTCAGTTTGTTTCTAACATAGTAGAGGAAAGCTACTTTCAGGAGACCATATCTAATCTTGGCTTGGTATGTCATGTCGTGGTTCTTCCTTTTTATATATTGAACCTCTATTCAAGAATGTTTCTTACATCCCTTTCTTATAGGTTTTTGGGGTTGTTGCCTGTTTGGTTAGGCGGTACATATCTCGTGATGCCCTATCATCTTCTTCTGCTACGGAAAATCGTCCTTATGAAGATCTCGTTGCTTATCTGGCTCACGTGACTTAGAAGGCTAAAAAATTGGAGGAGCAGTTAAGATCCATGATGGCGAAACGAACCTCTTTTACGGAGAAGGTGGCTCACATGGTGAAAGATAAGCAGGTGTTGACTGCTTTAAAAAGGTGGCTCACACCAAGATTGTGAAAAACTTGACTATGGCAGGGCTCTATTGTCGAGGCTCAGCTGGAGATCGTGATCCGTTGCCATGGTGGAAGAATCACTCTGAAGGACATGGATGATATTAGGTAGTGGCATGTGGCCACCCACACTTCTTTTCATGTAATGAGGGTCCCGATTCCTTATATCCATGATCTGGGCGTGGATGCTCCTTCCGAGAATCTAGCTGGCCTCAGCTTCAGATTGTGATTCTAGCAGAGGCTCTCGCTCTCTGATCCACAAGATTAGCTAGGACTTTATCTCGTTTTTTGTGTGTTTTGCATCTTTTTTCTTTTTTTTTGTGTAGTACTTGTGGATTTTGGTGCCTAGATGGGATTTTTTTAATTGAATTGGCTAATTTTATTTTGACTTGAATTCATGATTTTGTTTTTCTTTTGATAAGTATTGCTTATATACATCCGATAAGTAGTTGGATGTGGGTTTAATCCATTTTTTACTTCCTGTTTTCGGTACCTTTGCAAGTATGCTGTTTTGCCACTTTTGACATGTTTGTTTAGTTGCGCATTGATTTTGCTTTAGTAATCTTGGCATTTTTATTGTTTGGCCTCGTTTGCATATTCAAGCCTTTTTGTTAAGCTTTTTAAAATTTTTGGTCCTTTCTTGTCGCGACTCATTTTTTGGACCTTTAAGGGTTCACTGATTTTGGTTGGAACTTTATATGTTGATATGTCAGTCTTCTCGACATTAACATCAATTTCGTGGGTTCAAATTTTCCGTTGTCAATGGTTAAGATCATGAGATCTCGACAAGCTTTTTTCTTACACTACTTCTCTATGCGCTTTGCTGGTTTCAAACTAATCCTCACGTGGTATTATTCTTTTCTCTTTTTTTTGTTCTCTTGTTGATTTCTAGCTTTCCGCTTTTTGTGCTTGATCAGTATGAGAGATTCTAGAAACAACTTTTCTACTCGTACATATTTTTCTACAAATTTACTTCCTCTAAAACTCATATTCTCCTTTTGGGTGACAACTTTTCGAGCCCTAAGTGACGCTTTTGATTTCTATCGCCGTAACTCTAGGATGATGGAGGAGACATTTTTATTGGGTGGGTGTAAACACCCTTTTTCCCAAGAAAAGTATTCATTTAAAGTTAGGCTTCCAAAGAGCAAAACGGATGTGGGTCGTAACACCTATAGTTCGTCCTTACAAATGAGTATTTGGATCGATGGCAGCGAGACCAAGGCATGACTGTCTAGTGCTCTTGAGGCCCTCGGGGATATATCTCATGAAGATTACACATGTGCTATTTTCGTCTTCTTCAATAAGTGTTCTCTTTTCTTTTCGCTTCCTCGTGTTTTTATTCACTTCCTGGCTGGTTTGAACCTACCTTTGTCCCTTATTTTTTTGTCTTTTGTTCGGATTGTGTTGGGTTTATATGTACGCGCTGTCGAGGCGGGTACTCTTTATACATATGAGGACCTTCTCTCACTTTATACAGACGACTTCTTTTATTTGTCAAACAAAAAGCTATAATGAAAGGTTATTGATCGACTTTTAGATAGGGATTCAGAGTGGCGCCATCGTCCGATTTTTCTTTAAGATTCTTCCTTCGTCCGTTGTAAGGAGATGGCTGAATTCTTTTGCTAAGGAGGATGTTTCTTTCGAGTTGGATTTTTTTGTCTTGCAATTTTTAATCTATTTTAATTTCTCTAGTCGGGTGGTATCTCTTTTCCTTCAATTGAGAATCCATTATGCTTTGTTGAGGCGTTTAGAGCGGGTGAGTGTGAGTGGGGCTCTTTTACTCCATCTTGCATGAAGATTTCCTTGGTTGAGGCCTGGGACCATTATATCAGTATTTGTATCGCGTTGCATCCTCCTGTTAACACTCCAGCCGCTACGACTCTTGTTGGCCCTTCCGCAGATCCTCCTATTGTTGTAAAGACAGTTTTGCACTTGAATGTTTCTTTGTTTCTTGGCAAGTTAATTTTGTGTTACCTCTACTTCTTTAACATTGTATTTTGTAATAGATTTTCTTATGAGATCATAATTGGGACCCTGTTGGTTTGTCTACAGCTTTATTCTAAACCTTTCGTGATATGGTTCGTTTCACAAACGTTAGGGAGAACATGCCCTCTCTGTTGGGCTCACCTAAAGAGAAATTGCTTCTCTTCGAGGGTGTTAGGATGAGGCTTTGGGAGGTCTACCTGGGGATGGTTGGAGATTGATGTTGATACTCGGTCCTGGTTTGAGGCTGCTCAGACGAAACTTTTTTGGGACAAGGAGTCTTTGCACAACCTTGAATCTAAAGTTTATAGTCTTAAGGAGTTTCTCAGCTCTGTGGAGGTTGCATCTGCTAGGAAGGATGCACTTTCGTTGAGCGCCTTGCTACTTTCAGGGAAAGATGGATCATAGATTACTAGAGAATGAATGTGAGTCTCGTATGCACCAGTACACAAATAATATTCACATTATCAAGCATGTTAAAATTGGCGGGCTGGTTGTTGTTGAGGAGTATGCCAATCTAATGGCTCTTGCTGCAGAAGAAGAGTATCGGCTCAAAGAATTGGAAAATCCTGACGGCGCTGGTGGAGTTTGAAGGCTGGGTTGCTTATGACGGCGAGGAGTATACCAGACATGACGTTTTTGCTGGTTCTTTTGGTGGTCCCCTCACTCTTGTTGATGGCTTTACTAATGCTTCGGGCTCTACCAAGGCGGCAATGGTGGTCCATGAATCTTCCTCTATGGCTGCTGAAGATCTGGCAGCCATGGATGCGAGTGTTCAGGTAGGGAACCCTGCTCACATTTCCTGAGGTTGCAGATCTGTTAGTCGCCATTCACTTCTTTATCTTGAGCTAGCAGATCCATTGGCAAGGTGAGGCAAATTTATCTCGCGTTTTTTTCTTTCTAAACTGGTGAATATGTTATTTGCCCTTTGTTGGCTTAATTAACTTTCAGTTCTTTCTGTTGTCAACTTTTAGTGTTGTTTTTGATGCTTTTGCTTTACCTTTTGGCTTTATATATTTTTATTAAAATTTAGCTAGACTCGCTTAGAACAAGTTGCCTACATACCCCAAAAGGATCAAGTTTTATACGTAGTTCGATTTACTACATGTTTCTTTAGGCTTATAATTTTCTTAAGTTAACAGTGTTCTAGTCTACCACTTGCTTCTTTGTCTATGGGTCTTCCAATCTGTATACTCCGTTTCATATGACTTGAGTTACACGGTATGGTCCTTACCAGTTTACTCCGAGTTTCCCGACGCTAAACTCCCTTGTGGTCCCAAAGCATTTTCTGAGTATGAGCTCCCCTTCTTTAAATCTTCTTTCTTTAAATTTGGAATTGTAGTGTCTCGTGACAATTTATTGATAGTTTTGTATACTTATCATTGCAAGATCTCTTCTTTCATCCACAAAGTCCAGATTGTCTTGTAACATCTCGTTATTGAGTCACTCGTGGTGTGGTTGTTAAAAATCTAATCACTTTTTGAGTTTTTAAGAATCTAATCACTTTTCAACCCATTTCGATTTTTTCAGAATCTAATCACTTTTTGAGGTTGTTAAGAATCGTTTTGATCACTGTTAGCTCGGGGATGCCTTGGTGTTGATCTTGTTACTCTCATTGATTGTTTTTTTTGCATAGCATTCTGACGAGCCTTGATGTTAGATTTGTCCCATTGTCGGTCATGATTTCATTAGTCCATCTCTGCATATAATGTTCTTACACAAGAAAGTCTTCACGTTTTCCCCAGTTTGTGTATGACTCTGCCTCGATCCATTTTGTGAGGATAGTAGAAGCTTATGCCTTTGTATTTTAGATGGTTATATAAACTTCATGATGTACATCGCCCATCGCATGAAAGGATAAGGAATTGATGCTGATGTCGGAGCTTATGTTGGGTTGTGTATGGTCAGAGCGTGTCGCTGGCATTTATCACATCATATGGAGTACTTCTCGCTTTTCCTGATCATCGTTGGCCAATAGATCAAGTTTTGTTGAGTGGCTTCCGTTGTGTGTCCATCGCTTTCCATTGGAGTGCTAAAGCGTATTAAGTGATTCACAGGTCTTAGGTTTAATATACCTAAAGTTGGCTCTCTAGGAGTTCTTCAAGTTGTGATTCCACCCCCTAGTTTACATTAGGCGCCTTAAGTTGGTCACATGTCATAGGTTTACTATACCTAAGGTTCGCTCTATGCAAATTTGTGAAGTCGAGGATCCATTTCCATCCATACAACTTGAAAGTGTGTTGAGTCTGTTGGATTAATCTGTGTCATTTGGTATAAAGTACACTTCCAAATTTGTTTATCTCTTCACCTTCTTATCTTTTCATCTTCTCATTATCTTCATAAAATTTTTTTTTTCATCTTTTAACTTCTCGTCTTCTCTTCTTAATCAAAAAGCAAAAAAATTTCATCATTCTCTTCTTAATAAAAAAATAAAAGCTCTTCATCTTCTCGTCTAAAAAAAACTCTTCATCTTCCTAATGTCTTCATATTCTATCATCTTCTAAATTCTCCATCTTTTACTACCTAATAAAAAAATTGTACAATAAAGAGGAGAAGGAAAATTCGAAATAATAATAATAAGTTTGCTTGTTTGTGTACCAAGATCGAGCATGTGTGTTGTGTATACTTGTTAGGCAATCAACCATTGGAAAAACAAATCAAAGAAAGTTTGACTAGTTCTATAAGAACATTTTTGAAAATCAAAAAGTGAAGAAAAAGCGTAAGATTGTGAGAATATTTGAGTGAAATATTTTGGAGATTGTGAGGGTGAGAATAACATCGCTGCTCTTTTACAAGTTCTAAACATGTCAAAAAAATAAACACAAACTACAACAACAATCCGGAGAGTGATGGTGTTCAAAACCTCCAAATAGAACCCTTTATGGGAGATATGATCTGATTATTAAGAGTTGACATGAAGACAGTCTATTAACGTTTAGATCAAATACAAAATGAGTTCTATAAAAACTATGGGTATTTATAGTCATTAACGAAACTGCTTGTTAATAATTTGTAAAATTTTATATCTATATCATAGCGCTTGTAAACATGAAGCCGCTTAATAGCACAGCGGAAAACTAAAATATGTTTGGAGGAAGAGTATCATATACCTTGTTTGGGAGGGACAGTTCTTTACTCGTGCCAAAAATCAAAAAGCATACTAATGACCCCTTTTCCTTTTTTTGCCATAAATTAAAATTGAAACCCTAAGTTAGATTCTTCTAAGATCAATAGTTTCTTCTCTTGTAACATGCAATTTTCTCTTCTCCAATCGGCTCATCGAGTGTAATATAAGGTTGATTTTGTCCTAGTTTTGAGTTTGTGACTGGTTGGTGTAAAGTTCGACGAGGACAAAGCTTTGTTAAGGTATTTCTCTTATCTCATGAAATCAATCGATTGATTCTTCTACTTTTTTATGAAATTGAAGCCCTATTCAACTTTCTTTATGACTTCAGTAAATGATTTTGTTTTATGTTTTGTGAGGGTAACAAGTGGAGTTTAGGAGAAAATAACAAGGATTTAGAGAAACTGTTGCAGAGGATTTGCAAGATATTGAACGTTCTTGAAGATCCCTTTGTTGATATTCTTTGTTTTTCTTTCTCTCCTTTATTTATTTCATTTATGAGGTTGAATATAAAATCAAAATCATTGTTAATCTCTCTGATCAATTTTATATGAATTTTTGGAATTTGAAGTTTTGTTTGCTGGTCTAGGAGAATATCTTCTTGTTTCATGGCCATAGATCTATGAGTTTTAAAAATCTCTTCATTGATTTTTTGGTATATATTTCAAATGAGTTACTGAAATAATCTCAATGTTTATTAGGTTAATTTTTGTGGTCATCTAGGTTTTATTATTGCTTACTTTGAGTATTTGGTTTGAGTGCTCTATGTTCTTCAAGTCATTGGTTACTTACGATTTGTTAACCTTAAACTTGTCTGTTTGGACCTTACGATTTATATACATGTAAATCAACTTGTCTGTGTTGGACTTGAGTGTTTCAACTTTCTTAAAGCTACTTACTGAATTGATGTTGGGTTAAACGCTATTTAGTGTTTGGTTGGCTATTTGTACAGGTATTGAACTAGAAAGTCATGCACCTAACTAAGAATCATAACGATGTTGTTGGGTATAGTATGGTTCTTTTATTATAGTGCTCTGTTTCGTGTACGTAAATAAGAATTAGAGCAATGCTCTTTTAGATAAGTTCTAATGCATATCATATTATCTTGACCATCAAATAACGGTTAGTAGTCTTGAATTTTTCTTTAATTAATTTTTAATGAGTACTAAATTGATAAAACTGGTATGATTTTTTAATGCTCTTTACGATGACTAGATATTCAGCAATGTCAAATCATCTTTGAATTTTTGCTTCGTTCCAGAAGTTGTTGATTCATTGTCTGAAATAAATCTAAGTCTTATGTTTAACTGATTCTATTTTTTGTTTGTTTCATAAACAGGTGGAACCAGTGTGAACCAGTTGGAACTTAGTAACATTCTTTGTGTAAGCTCTGGAAATGAGTTGTTATTATAAAGAAGGTTGTCTCTCAAAAATTGATTTCTCTTCATTATTTCACATATTTGTTCATAATCAACATGTTATGTTGAAATATGATAATGAGTATGTTCTATGTAGAACTTTGTGATATGGCTTATTATCATATTTGTTCACATTTGTAGTCTCATCTTTTAATTAATTGATAAAACTGAAACTTGTGGAATTAATAAAGGCAATTTCATATAATGTTCGACAAGGATTGGGTTCATCTTTGCAGGTATGGAGTTTATTACATTTAGATATTTTTTGTTGGGATTTATAGAATTAATCATGCTTATGAAAAGGGTGTGTGGAATATAGATTGTCATTCATCGGCTGTTATAGTTGATCATTTAGTAATTAGGCGTATGGATGAATCGTTTACAAAATGATTGGTATCATCATGGTGATGTGAACCACATTAATAATGATAGTTATGAAAAATTAACCAAGTGAAACAAAGGTATTTGTGAGTTATAGCAAGCAACTGAATATTTAGATGAAGACATGGAAAATAACTTTGAAATTGCTGAGGATTTAGGTTAGTTAGAGGATTATTGTCTTTCAAAACTCGCTGATGTCGAAACACATTTATACCCTAATTGTGAATCCCATAGTAAGATGTCAACAATTATCTCTTTGTTTAGACTGAAAACACAGAATTGTTGGCCGGGATAAAAGCTTCAATGACCCCTTTAAACCATTGTCTGACATGTTACCGGAGGATAATGTACTGCACATATCTTTAAATAAGATGAAGAAGTTATTGAAGTCATTTGATATGGGATATCGAAAGATCCACACTTTCCTTAATGGTTGTTGCTTGTTTATGAAGAAGTATAAGAACCGAAAAAACTGTCCAAAATTGCAATGCTTCAAGGTGGAAGAGTAATGCACACAAGGGAATAGTAAAGACGGGTGTACCAGAAGAGAAGAGAAGATGATTTCTTGTAAGCTTATTTGACTTTAAAGGTCCAGATGGCTATTGCTCTAACATTTCAAGCTGTATGACATTAGATGACTGTAAGGTAATATAATTTAAATAACACGACTACCATGTGTTGAAGCAACAAAAACTGCATGTTGTGCTTAAAGGTTTATTACCTAAAGGACCAAGGATTAGAATTTCAATGTTATGCACATTCTATCACCATATTTGTACATATACATGAAAGTCTTGCAGATGAATGCATGCAGTTCTACACTTTTTTGTTTAAAGAAGACAACAAATATAGTAGAGAAACTGGTCATAAATACAGAGTGAATCAGAAGCAAAGCCAATCGTGCTTAGTGAATAAAAGAGGAAGATTATCCATCTTTAAGTCATCCATAATACAACAGTGTTGGACTCTTTTGTAGAGTAAGTAGTTGTATATAACTTTTTTAAACGTTATTTAATCAATTAATAAACAAAGACTTATAGTTTCTTTATTTTCTCGTTACAAGAATTCACCTACAACATCTACAAGACATCATCACTAAATGTAGACGGGATGCTACAATTTTATGTCGTATGCATACAACGAATATTCCCATTTGGTTAAAAGAACATGCATGTAATATAATTCAGGATTGTCTACTAAGTTATAGAAATTGTTAGTTAGTGAGATATCTTTTGTTCTTTTTGCACCTCTTGATTCAGAACATCATGGAGAAATTCTTAAGTGCTTGGCATATGGTCCGTGTTCAGCCAGGTCATATAATGGTTATATAGTTAACGGGAAGAGGTTTCGTACTAGCATAACTAATAGACAAAGTCAGAACAATGCGGTGTATTATAAGGCAATATCTATGCATAAAGCTAGTGAAAAAGATACTTCACAAGTTGTTGATTTAGTGTCATACTATGACATTATATTGTTGGACTTCAATATATTTTTTGTCCCTAACTTCGGATGTCAATGGGCAATTAAAGGCAATAATGTAAAAGTTGAAGATGGTTTTCACACTTGTTAACCTCAGCCATAACCAAGTATCATTTTCAAGAGATCCTTAGATATTTGTTTCTCAAGCTAAACAAGTTATTTACTTTAGACATAATGATTCATCTAATTCGTATGTTGCTATGAAGTGTCCTTCTAGAAGTTACAATGGGCTAATCCAGAACATGGAGATCTAAATATAGGTCCCTTCCATGCAGTTGTTGACATGGATGAAGATGACTTAAGAGATAAAGCACAAAATGTCAGAATTTCCTTTTAATAAATTGAATCGATTTAGGCGAAATAAAATCTCAAAGATCTTGTCTTCTATCATTGGCAAAATCTCGTGTACTGTCATCGGAAAATTTCAAGTACCAAATAGATTTTCATTACCCTAGATTTTGAGTCCGAAATTGGTTGTTCAAAGAATGTCTCCTTTCCTATGAAATCGATTTATTGTTCCTTGTTTTTCAAACTCAAGAATCATTTTGACCTGGGATTCGATTTGGTCATTTGATTTCGTTTTACTTTTGTGAGGTTAACAAGCTTCAATTGACGAGGATTTTTCTGTGAGGAAGAGGTTTTGTCACAAACTTGCGTAAGTTCTCTATGTCACTAAATTTTGTCTAGGTTTCTCGCATCTTATTATTTAGTCCTAATAAGAATCTTTAGGACTAAATAAGCGAGAATACTAAGACGCTTGTGTTTGTCTATGGTAAGTTGTTGTTTTATCTTCATTGTTTGTTCAATGGAAGAACTGATTGTCGTGTTCTGTTATTTGTAGGTTGCTGCTTATTTTGTATGTGGAAAGTTGTTGAATTTTATCTCAGATTTTTATATCAGATTTTATCTCAGATTTTAAATTTTCCTATAAAGTCATTGAATTTTAGTATTATAGATAGGGAAACTAACTTTATCTTGATAATGAAGTAACTATTACTTGAACTAATTTGAATATGTTTATATGGTTGGTTTAGGGTAGAGAATGGTGTAACAACCATACGAGTTGTGTGTATCGCAAAACGAGTCGGCGTGGTTCCTTTAACTTCATGGAAAAAGTTTTGTCCTTCACTGGAATTTGAGCTATAATCCTTATGAGAGTCCTGGTTTGTCATCATGAGTTTGTGTATGTTATGGGGCAACTGAATTAAATGCATGGTCTTCTGGTGATTTTGTTTTTTTTTTTCTTTGTGGTTTGCAAACTTCTTTAATTGGAACATGATCAAGTTATGCTACGGAGATGGTTCGTCTTTCTCTGGTGATTGTCAGGTTGAGGTAGTTCAAATTAAGAGTAAATTGTTTTATGAAACATATCTTAATGTACCCTTGTGATGTCTTATAAATTTGTCACAACAGCCGATGCATCCATTTTACTTCAAAGTAAATATCTATCTATTTTGAGTATACATAGTTATTGATAGTTATTGATAAATTTATTTTATGACTAAGACTGCTTTTTAACTTGGCAACAGAAGTAGCTACAAAGCTGGAATTTGAAGAGTTGAATTCAGTAACTTCTGAAGACATTGAGATGTAAGTGGAAGACTATATTTTGTAAACTCTTGTGTTTTTTGGCGTTGTTTTGTTTTAGAAATGTTAGGCTTGGGCCTTTGATGATGAAAATCATTGACTAATAACTTGGTCTGCGACTTGGTTTAGTCATTTAGGAATGAGTTTTTTCTTTTGGGCCACGGTTGAGTTAAACCGTCTTATCTTTGTAATTGTCTTAGTCTATATAAAGCTAATCATGTGTGGGACTAGGTTAAGGTTGTCGTTGGAGTTGAGGTCTTGTCTTGTGCTTAGAGAGATCTTGTAAGAAACCTAAATCAATTGTAATCTGTGGTGATAGTGAATTGCTGGATAGCTTCAGACCGAGACGTAGGATCACACATCGTGATCTGAACTCGTTAATTCTCCGTGGGTTTACTTTATTGCTCAAACAACATATTCCGTGAACATAGAGGTAAGATCAAATATCTACAACTGGTATCAGAGCATAGGTTTTGAGGTTTGTGAGCAAGGTCAGAGAAGTTTCTGCTGAGGTTTAGGTTTTGGATCAGAGTCAGTGCTAGGGAACAAAGGCAGTGACGTTTTTTTGGGTTTTCTGGTTCGAAGGGAATCGACAATCAGAGTTAGTGTCGGGCGACACTTCATCCTTGTCGAGCGACGCTGTAACTGCAGGGTTTTCTGTTCGTAGGGAATCGACGATCAGAGTTTGTGTCGGGTGATACTCTTCCCGTGTCGGGCGACGCTATAACTGCAGAAAGTGAGTATTTTTCGGTTGATTGATATGTCTACAGAAACGAAGGCGAATGTGAAGATAGCTGTCTTTGATGGACAAGGTGACTTCTCTATGTGGAAGAGAAGGATGTTAGCTCACATGGATCTTCAGGGTTTAAGGGAGAGTTAATTGAACCAACCACTGAGTCACAACAGTCGGTGATTAAGAAAAATGATTAATCACCAGAAGATTATGCCGAAAGAGTTAAGGCAGAAGAACTCAAGAAGAGGGAACGAGGATAGAACACTATGGATATCTTGACTCTCCATCTAGGAGATCTTGTTCTCCGAAAAAGAGAAGAATGTACAACAACATGTGAACTTTGGGAAGCACTAGAAAGGTTATACAACACCAACACTCTACCGAGTCGTATTCATCTGTTGTATCATTTTTATACATTCAAGATGGATGGGTCTAAGTCAATTGATCAAAACGTCGATGACTTCTTGAAGACTATTTCGGAGTTTGCTAGTGTGAAGGTTACGGTTGCGGATGAGGTACAAGCGATTCTCTTACACAGTTCCTTGCCACCCCAATATGATGGAGACATTGAAGTACGGTAGATAATCCATCACTATTGAAGATGTGGTGAATGCTGCAAAATAGAAGGAAACCGAGTTAAAAGCTAAAAGTTTGCAGGCAACATGGGATTGAGAGACACAAAATGTGTCCTTATACTCCACAGTAGAATGGAGTGGCAGAACGCATGGATCGAATGATCATGGAAAAAGTGCGTTGTATACTTGATGAGAGTGGCTTGGGTGAAGAATTTTGGGCTGAGGAGGCAGTGAGCACAACTGTGTACCAAATAAATAGAAGCCCATCATCAACGTTAGACGGTGGTATTCCTTAGGAACTATGGCTTGGAAGAAAGCCAGGTTACAGACACATGAGAAGATTTGGATCATTGGTTTACGTGCATGTAAATCTAATTCTCATGTTTATTTTAGTCTCTTCTGCATACTTTATAATAAAGGCTGCAATCCTAATTTCTTAGTTGTGTCGAGGACATATGTCCACACAAATTTTGGTCAAAGAATCAACAAAATCCTTTCTAGACCAGACTACACTAGTGATAACACCCAAGCTCTAATCAAGCCATGTTTCACTCTACGTTTCATACATATGCTTTTTATCTCATTTTAAAGCTTGCTAATTGACACAACTACAACTTGATCATCACACTTTATGGAGATAGAAGCACATGGTCTTCCTATTAATGAGGTATATATTTTTCAACCAATTAGCTTTTTCACAGTCATCTTTCATATCAAAGTTAGATAATTCTATACTACAAACTATTTCAAAAGAAGATACAAGAATAAGAAAATAATCAAAATACAACAAATTCAATCTCACAGGTTTTTGTAAGTACTTGACACACCACATTTACCTTTATTTTGTTAATCGGGTTCACCATAAGCAAAATAATCCACTACCAAACCTTGGATGCCTAATTCTCATTATAAAAAAAATATAAGCAAGCATACATAAGATTCAACATATTCAACCAATAATCATTCTAGACAACTAATCTCTTGGGCTATTTATGTAAATCTCTAAATTTAGTGGGTTCAAGAATTCTATCGAACACTTATGGGTGTAAAGAAAATCCTGAAATCTAATTTCAATTGATTACACAAAAATTGACATTAAACACACATACTAGAGATCTATGCAATTCTAAGCTTAAACATCTAGACATACTTAAGTTTCCACGTTAATTTAACTCATACTTAAGTACCCTAGTTTTCTACTCAACAATCATCATAAGATCCATAAACCCAGAAATAAAATTGAACAACATAATCTTAAAGATGAGAAAGAGATGAACAAAGAAAGATAGAAGATAAAGAATTGCATAAACCTTCAAGAAAATCAAAAATCTGAATATAGAGTTACAAAGATAGAAATGGTCTGGTGTTCTTTTCCAAAAAAGGCTAAATAAGTGGATCATGGTACAGTCACATAAGAGGGGTATTTGTAGCCTCTTAAATAAAACGATAAAATTAAACTAAAACGTCAAAAACCTTATGTGATAATGGTAGATATCGATTATGGTGGACGAGCTGGATGGTCGAGTGTGTCAAATCCATAAAAGTGACTCTTTTATTGTTGAACTCGGACAATGTAATCGAGTCTACACGTCGTGTGTGGTCCATCCATCATGTTCACATGCTGAACTCGGTCGTTGATTCGAATCTGCACGTCGAGTGTGGTTCGTCCGTCAAGTTCACATTCCGAACAATTGTTTCTCCTCTCCATGTTTTGTCATGGTGTTCCTCTCCTTATCCAAAATAGCCTTCTAAACAGCTTAAGATACCTGATAACAACTCAAATGCAAAAATGTATGCAATTTTAGTACAAAATATATTATGTATACTATGTGGACATAAACGATTCGAAAGGGTTAAACAAGCGATGTAACTATAGAGAGTGGTGATCAATAATTCAGAAAACTACTTAGACCCCACACATAACATATTAAGTCTATTCCTCTTTATTTTCAAAATTTTTATTTTATTTTCTTGTTTGTATTATTCTTGGTGTAGCATGGCACAATAAGGCCATGAAATCGTAAGCCTTAGCTCTGATGGGCCCAGTTTAGATAAGACTCATTAACATGACACATTTGCTTCAGTTAATAGTCTTGTTTAGTTAAGACCCCTAGTATAGCCTATTTGTTTTAGTTGTTTCAATTACGGATTTAAAACAGGCTCCTGGTCTATTAGATTTAGCGTTTCCTTGGTCCAGAGAAAAATGCCTATTGTAATCATGTAATTCTTTTCTTTCTATAAAATTAGAGCATGTTAAAGAAATGTATTTGAGAGACTCTCGAAAATCCTAGAGGGAGTACCTTTTGTCCTTAGCTGTCTTGAGAGAAAATCCCTACGAGTAGGAAGTCGTAGCCATCATTGCAGGTTTTGCCTCCACGTTTAGGAAACACTGCAGGTATGAATTCTGACTGTAGGAAAGATCTAATGCTTAATTGAATTTGCCATTTGAATCAATCTATCCATCGATTCTCCACCAT
The DNA here is from genome assembly GCA_023374145.1 of Lepidium sativum. Classification (NCBI taxonomy): domain Eukaryota; kingdom Viridiplantae; phylum Streptophyta; class Magnoliopsida; order Brassicales; family Brassicaceae; genus Lepidium; species Lepidium sativum. The sequence continues at coordinate 25,113 of JAKUCM010002697.1, read as the reverse complement.
TACTGTCCTTCTAATATCTTCCACAAACCTGTCATCGTTTTGTCTAGTTCTCTCAAGAGATTCGTTTTTTGTGTATGTTGCACTACACCATCTTGGTATGAGAACGTGGCTAATCCGCCTTTGTGAAAATCCTTCAAATGATAGACTTCACTATTCAAGAGAAACTCAAAACTCTTGAAGTGAAGCCTTTGATCCATCAAGTTCGTCAGAAAATCACTCAGCATAACACATCTATCTTCACATTTGTCCACTCCCACTCAATCTCCAATGCATCGTGGCACCAGGATTAGCCTTAAACTCACGCATGCCTTGCCTCTCTGATGTACCTTCTTTTATTTGTTTGTTTTATCAATGAAAAGCTCTTATTATGGTATGTTTTCATAGGGCTAATTAATCACCTTATTTTTGTGTAAAAGTAATTAAGCTTTTGGTAACCCCGATACTCATAACAGAGGAAAAATGTTTCCTATCGCGCCTTAGTTAGGGAAGGTGGCCCAATCTAGTTGTCGGGATGACAAAAGATCGGAAGGGTTACCAAGCTTGCCAACCCAATACCCCCGATCTAGTATCGAGACCGTAAAAGGGGAGCAAACCTCCATTTCTCTCAAGTATCCTAGGAGACTCTCGCTGTTGACCATGAAAAGGAGAAGTTTTGAGTCTCCACCACAAAACTTCACGTGGATAATGGATCATTTGTTCCGAACGAGTTGTAACATACTTGGACAAGAAGACTCCTTCATCATCGATCAATAGAGCCCAGTGAATGTAATTCACGCAACATTAGTGGCATGGTTGGAGCTCCTTCGCTATGCGTATCTACAACCCTATATTCAGTACCGGATGAACGATTTGGACAACCCTAAGCGAATTAAAAAATTATGTATTTTTATTAAAAATTAAAATAATATAAAAAAATATATTAAATTAGATAATACAAGTTCATAAAATGTAGAAAAAAGTTTTTTAAAAAATTACTGAAATACAGTTCTTTTTGTATTTTTTTTCTGCAAAATCGGTCATTAAACTTGAATAGTCAAGTTTTTCAGCCATGCATCTCTCAATCAACAACAAACCCAACCCATTCAGTCTCTCTTGTGACATGGTAGACCACAAATAAATTTTTATCAGCTTCAACTTTGAAAAACTTTTTCAGCGGTGCCGAACGGTACCGGAATAGTCAATAATATGTGATAAGCAACTTCAATGATATGATAACAATCCTCCATCTTTTTCAAAAAATCAAGCACTTCAATAGGCTTCTGAACTTCCATTGGTAAAGATTGTCGGAGAATCTTTAATTCCATAACTAAATCATCACCAACAATGTCTGAATGCGTACCATTCTTTAAAGAAGCTTCCAAGTTCAAACATGAAGCCTTCAAACTGTCCTCACTTGCGGCTGATAGCCTTTTTAAATCAAACAAAAACCCAAAAGTTTGTTCATACCTTTGGAATTGTTCAAACCTGGATTCCAGAGAAACTAGAGCTTGATCCATGATTGTGTTGAAGTAATCATTCCTGAAACTCTCCTCCGGTGATAATAACACATTTTCATCAACAATCGATGTGTCTTCATCATACTGTTTTTTCTTGGGTTGTCACTACTTTCAGCCAAGTAAAGTAATGCTTCTATGATTTCTAAGGCTTGAAACCTTATTGCTTTGACACTTTCAACATGACTTTCTCATCGTGTCTAAGACAAAGATTTAAGGGATAGTCCTTTAACCATCTCTGTCAAAATGTCCCACATATTTATTGATGAAGAAAATAAGCAATATATCCTTTGAACGATTCCGAAAAAAGACACAGCTTTTGTGGAATAAGATGTTATATTACATAGCACAAGATAAACTGTGACAACCACATGGTGTGAAGAATGCCCTTGGATTAATTTCTAACAACCTCTTTTGAACTCCCTTGTTCTTTCCTTTCATATTGGATCCATTATCGTATCCATGTACTCTTAACTTTCTTTACATACCTGAACATAGAACCTTCTAGGGACTTGAGGTATGCTTATTGTTTCTTCTTCTTATTTCTGTTTTCAGCTCCCGATGGTTGGCTCTTTTTAATCCGCATGGTTTGCTTTTGCTTACTCCCGACAGTGGCATTTTGCTTTTGCTTTTGTTGTTCTCTGCACACATCTGTCTGCACAGAAACAAAAATCAAATTTAATAATCTACTTGTCAAAAATTGCAAAACTTCAAGCACAGAAAAACGATTATGTGTAAAATCGATACAATAGCAATATAGCATCATCAATTGTCTAAATAGCACATAGCGACATACGCTAATTTGGCTTTCGTGTCCAGCATTGTTAATGTTGGTGAGTGGTGACTTGGTCAAGCACAAACGCTAACAGTGATGGGCACTAAAGCCAAAATACTTTATGTCGCTATGTGCTATTTAGACAATTGATGATGCTATATAGCTATTGTATCGATTTTATACATAATCATTTTTCTGTGCTCGAAGTTTTGCTATTTTTGCCAGGTAGATTATTAAATTTGATTTTTGTTTTTGTGCAGACAGATGTGTGCAGAGAACAACAAAAGCAAAAGCAAAATGCCACTGTCGGGAGTAAGCAAAAGCAAACCATGTAGAGTAAAAAAGAGCACACCATCGGGAGCTAAAAACATAAATAAGAAGAAGAAACAAGAAACATACATCAAGTCACTAGAAGGTTCTATGTTCAAGTATGTAAAGAAAGTTAAGAGTACATGGCTACGACAATGGATCCAATATGAAAGGAAAGAACAAAGGAGTTCAAAAGAGGTTGTTAGAAATTAATCCAAGGGTATTCGTCACACCATGTGGTTGTCATAGTCTTAATCTTGTTCTATGTGATATAGCATCTTCTTCCACAAAAGCTGTGTCTTTTTCGGAATCATTCAAAGGATATATTGCTTATTTTCTTCATCAACAAATAGGTGGGACATTTTGACAGAGATGGTTAAAGGATAACCCTTAATTATTATCTTAGACACGATGAGAAAGCCATGTTGAAAGTGTCAGAGCAATAAGGTTTCAAGCCTTAGAAATCATAGAAGCACTACTTTACTTGGCTGAAAGTAGTGACGACCCAGGAAAAAACACTATGATGAAGACACATTGATTGTTGATGAAAATGTGTTACTATTAGGAGGAGAGTTTCAGGAATGATTACTTCAACACAATCATGGATCAAGCTCTAGTTTCTCTGGAATCTAGGTCTGAACAATACCAAAGGTATGAACAAACTTTTGGGTTTTTGTTTGATTTAAAAAGACTATCAGCCGCAAATGAGGACAATTTGAAGGCATCATGTTTGAACATGGAAACTTCTTTAAAGAATGGTACGCATTCAGACATTGTTGGTGATGATTTTTTATGGTATTAAAGATTCTCCGAGAATCTTTACCAATGGAAGTTCAGAAGCCTATTGAAGTGCTTGATTTTTTGAAAAAGATGGAGGATTGTTATCAGAACACTGAAGTTGCTTATCACATATTATTGACTATTCTGGTATCAGTCGCCACCGCTGAAAAAGTTTTTCAAAGTTGAAGCTGATAAAAAATTATTTGTGGTCTACCATGTCAAAAGAGAGATTAAATGAGTTGAGTTTGTTGTCGATTGAGACATGTATGGCTGAAAAACTTGACTATTCAAGTTTAATAACCGATTTTGCATAAAAAATACAAAAGGAGCTGTATTTCAGTAATTTTTTTTAACTTTTATCTAAAGTGGCCTAAGGTGCACATCAATTTGTCTAGCTCAATTTTTGCTCTACACGCGCAATTGCACTCAATGTAGAACAACCAATTTTTAAATGTCATATCTCTTATCTCCGTGACGCAGAATCCCGAAGGAATCGCCACTCCAAGTTGTAAAGATAGTCTTTGGTCTTCAAAGAATTTGAGTAACCTCCACCTTAGGTATATCAAACCTAAGATTTTTGTTTTTTCAACTTGCCTTCAATTAAGCAAGGTGGTGGAATCACAGAATGTTGGCTCGAGTAGCCCCCACCTTTAGTATATTAAACCAAAGATTGTTGCTATTTCGACTCGCCCCTTCACGGCAATGGCTAGGAATGGCCACACAAGAGTGATGGAAATCACCTTATAAACCAGTTTGATCCCTTGGATATGACACACCAAGAAAGATCAAAAAGTTCACAAAGAACAAAAAGAGAAGCACCCTCAAATTTATTGATAAAAAGTTGGATCCTCACAAATGAGCATTACATGAGTTTATAAAAAAGAGAAATGATTCTCTTGATTCCTCTAAACCTATTGAATGTCTTAAATATAAAGAGTAAAGACTACTAAGTAAATGTCACAATTTACTATGACTTGAATGAGAACGACTCTTGAACTTTTAGCCTCCAAAATATCTTTTAATCTTCCAAATTCGTCACTATTCATGGGCTGAACTTTAAGACTTGATTTAGGACTTCTCTTGGACTTGTAGAAGACTCAATATGGTTTGGACTTGGCAAGTATAAAGTCCAATGGATTCTTTATGTTGTTCTTTGTCCAAAAGGCCTTGAATAAATCCACAAATGCTTTCCTTGATTTGTTTAGCCCTTGATCTTGTAATTGGACTGACTGGAATCTCCAAAGCTTTCTCGTGATCTTCATTGCTTACCTCCAAGTTCTCCTTGGCTTCCTTTCTGTTTTCCATGATCATATCATCCCCTTCCTCTTGAAAAGGATTTAACCTCAAATCAGGTTCATCTGCATCAAAAGGAATCAAGTCAGAAATGTTAAAGCTAGAACTGATTTTGTACTCACTTGGCAAGTCTATCTTGTAGGCGTTTTCATTGATCTTTTCTAAGACTCGAAATGGCCCAATGGCCCTTGGCATTAGCTTAGACTTCCTTTGAGCTGGAAATCGTTCATTCCTCATGTGAACCCAAACAAGTCTCCGGGTATAAAGCTTTTCTCACGTCTTCCTTTGTTGGCTTGCTTTTGATATTGCTTAGTCTTTTGCTCAATGTTAAGCGTCGTTTTTTCATGAAGCTTCTTGACCATTTCAGTTTTTTTTTTCCCGTCTAAGTACACAAGCTCATTGAATGGTAGAGGTGATAAGTCCAATGGAGTTAAGGGATTAAAACCATACACAATCTGAAAAGGAGAAAAGTTAGTAGCCGAGTGGATGGAATAATTATAAGCAAACTCAACATGAGGCAAGCAATCTTCCCAAGTTATGATATTCTTTTTTAATTATAGCACGCAACAAAGTGGATAAAGTCCTATTGACTACTTCAGTTTGTCCATCAGTTTGTGGATGACAAGTAGTAGAAAATAATAACTTTGTCCCTAACTTAGCCCACAAAGTTTTCCAAAAATAACTAAGAAACTTAGCGTCTCGATCTGAAACAATCGTCCTAGGCATGCCATGTAAACGCACAACTTCCTTAAAAAACAAATCAGCAACAAATGTAGCATCATCAGATTTGTGACAAGGAATGAAATGTGCCATCTTAGAAAATCGGTCTACTACCACAAAGATAGAATCCATACATCTCTTAGTTCTACACAACCCAAGGACAAAGTCCATTGAGATATCCGTCCATGGTTCACTTGGAATAGGCAATGGGAGATACATACCTTGAGGTTGGACTTTAGACTTAGCTTGCTTACAAGTAACACACCTTGCACAAATTCGTTCCACATCTCTTTTCATATGCGGCCAATGGAAATGTTCTTTTAGAACAGCCATGGTCTTGAAGACGCCAAAATGTCCCATAAGGCCTCCTCCATGTGATTCCCTAACCAAAATATCTCTCAAAGAACAATTAGGAATGCACAATGTATTTTCATAGAATAGAAAACTCTCATGAAGATAGAATTTTCCATACGCATGCTTCACACAATTCCTAAACACTTCTTAAAAGTCAAGGTCAGTTTCATATAACTCTTTAATGTGCTCAAAACCAAGAACCTTATCATCTAGAGTAGATATTAGTGCATATCTTCTTAATAACGCATCAGCCACAACGTTTTCTTTTACTTGCTTATAGCGTATGCCATATGGAAACGTTTCTATAAACTCCATCCAACATACATGTCGTTTATTTAGTTTCTATTGACCCTTCAAGTGTTTCAAAGACTCATGATCCGTATGAATCACAAACTCCTTTGGCCAAATATAGTGCTGCCATGTTTGCAAAGCTCTAACATAGCATACAACTCCTTGTCATAAGTTGGATAGTTTAGAGTTGCTCCTCTAAGCTTCTCACTAAAGTAAGCGATTGGCTTCTTCTCTTGCATAAGCACAGCTCCAATGCCTACACCTGATGCATCACATTCAATCTCAAATGTTTTAAGAAATTTAGGCAAAGATAAAAGTGGTGCATTGGTGAGTTTCTCCTTAAGTTGTTTGAACACATTCTCTTGAGCTTCTCCCCATTTGAATCCAACATCTTTCTTGATCATTTCAGTAAGTGAGGCAGCAATAGTGCTAAAATTATAAACAAACCGTCTATAGAATCCAGCAAGGCCATGAAAACTTTGAACTTCTCCTACGGTTTTAAGACTTGGCCATTCTCGGATTGCTTTCACTTTCTCCTCACATACTTGAATGCCTTGTGCACTTACAACAAAGCCTAGAAACACAAAGTTATCCGAACAAAAGGTACACTTTTGCAAGATAGAATATAGCTTTTCTTTTCTTAGTACACCGAAAACCGATTTCAAATGCTCATTGTGCTCTTCCAAACTTTTGCTAAAAACCAGAATATCATCAAAGTAGACAACTACAAACAAACCAATAAAATGTCTCAAAACATGGTTCATTAACCTCATGAACGTGCTGGGTGCATTAGTTAATCCAAAAGGCATGACTAACCACTCATAAAGACCATGTTTTGTTTTAAAAGCTGTTTTCCATTCATCACCCTCTTTCATTCGAATTTGGTGATATCCACTCTTAACATCAATTTTAGAAAAGAAACAAGAACCATGCAGCTCATCTAACATATCGTCTTAGCGAGGAATTGGGTGTCTATACTTTACCGTGATATTATTGATGGATCTACAATCAACACACATGCGCCAAGTTCCATCCATCTTAGGAACTAGTAAAACGGGCACGGCACATGGACTCATGCTCTCACGAATATATCCTTTCTCCATCAGCTCACTCACTTGCATTTGCAACTCTTTTGCTGCTTCCGGATTGGTTCTATAGGCTGGACGTTTTGGAATGGATGCTCCGGGTACAAAGTCTATTTGATGCTCAATCCCTTGGATTGGAGGTAAACCACTAGGGTTCTCATCGGGAAATACATCGCCAAAATCCTGCAACAAAGAAGAAACACCACTAGGCAAACCGGGGTCAAGGTTAATATAACTCATAAAGACCTCTTTGTACATAAGTACAAAAATAGGCTGATGTGAAACTAAAGCTCTCTTTATATCACTTGACCTCACAAAGAAATTTTGGTATTTTCTCTATTTTCTCTCTTTTTGTGTTTCACTTTTAAGCTCACTATTTTTTTGCGTTTCTCTCTCAATCTCACTCTCTTTTTGGTGTTTTGTGTTTTAATCACTCATAATTCTCTCCTCATCTGAAACCACTTCTTCCTCGGTTTCGTACTCTCCATTGACTCTAAGTATTATGGCCCTCTTGTTTGAGCATTCATTTGCATAATGTCCCCTGCCATGACACTTAAAACATTGCACATCACGATTTCTTGTAAAAGAGGGTTCAGCTTTATCTTTGACCTCTTGTCGGCTAGTATTCGGCTTGGATTCAAACTTTGGCTTTGGAACACTTTTGTTCTTCGCGTGAGTAGCTAGGACGTTGAGTACTAGAAATCATGACATAAGTTTGACGTGTGCTACCCTTCCTCTTGAGTTGCTGCTCCACCAAGATAGCCTTATGCAACATATCTTCCAATTGCACATAGTGTTGCATCTCTACTCGGTCTTGGATCTCACGATTTAAACCACTAAGAAATATGGCCATGGTAGCCTCACGATCATCGTCTATATCGGCTCTCATCATAAGTATTTCCATCTCTTGAAATATTCCTCCACACTTTGGTTGCCTTGCACCAATCTCCTAAATTTTTGATGTAACTCTCTATGATAGTGACTAGGAACGAACTGTCGTCTCATCAAGGTTTTCATGTCTTCCCAAGTCTCAATGGGTCTTTCTCTATTTCTTCTCCTGCTTGTCACCACTTGATCCCACCAATTAATAGCATAATCATAAAATTCAGTGGCTACAACTCAAAATAGTTTTGAAAATCAAAAATGAGTTCAATCTTTTTCTCCCATTCGAGATAGGCATCATGATCGTTCTTTCCTTGAAATGATGGAATTTTCAGCGTAAGTCCCCCAAAATTATCTTCAGCCCGACCTCTTACTTCCCTAGCTCATCTAGGTCTCCTTTGACTCGAGGTAGATGAGTGTCCATCTCGACCATAGTAGTCAACACCGCCTCTTTGTACTTCTACCGGTGGTGGATCTCCTTGTACGTTAGGCAGCCGAGGTTGTTGCCTAAGTGCTATCTAGTTTTGAACTTGATCCAAACGTTCATTGACGGCTTCCATCTCAACTCTCAACAAACGGGTCATCTCTCCCATCAAAGCTTGAATTTGGAGATTTGGAATTCCTTGTATTTGATCACCCTCCGGATTGTCGTTATTGTCGTTTGACATACTTAGAACCTGTAAAAAAGATTTGTTAATAGAAAAAAATGTCTCACAATCTCTTAAGTGTTTGACATACAAGTGTTTCCGTCAAATTATTGGCTTTTCTCTCAAATGTTCTCACAACCTTACGTCTTTTTCCTCTCTTTTTGAATCTCAAAATGTTCTTATAAAAGTAATCAAACACTCTTTGATTTGTTTTTACCAAGGGTCAATGAGCTAATAAGTATCACACAACTCAAATATTAGATAGATCTTGATACACAAATCAACAACGAACAAGATTTTTTTTTTTTAAATAATAGAAGATGAAGAGTTTTTTTTTTTCTTTTTTTTTTCTTTTTTTTCTTGTTTTTTTTTCTTTTTTTTTCTTTTTTTCTTGCTTTTTTAGTTTTTTTTTCTTAAATTAATTAAGATGAAAATATGAAAAAATAAAATTTGGAAAGATAGAAAATGAAAAGATAAAAGATGAAGATAGAATATGAAGAAATAGAAGATGAAAATATAGAAGTTGGAAAGGTAGAAGATGAAAAGATAGAAGATGACTAGATAGAAAATGAAAAGATTAACTAACTTGGAAGTGTGCTCTGATACCAAATGACACGGAATCCCGAAGGAATCGTCACTTCAAGTTGTAAGGATAGTCCTTGGTCTTCAAAGAATTTGAGTAACCTCCACCTTAGGTATATCAAACCTAAGATTGTTGTTGTTTTAACTCGCCTTCAATTAAGCAAGGTGGTGGAACCACCGAATGTTGACTCGAGTAGCCCCCACCTTTAGTATATGAAATCAAAGCTTGTCGCTATTTTGACTCACCCCTTCACGCCAATGGCTAGGAATGGCCACACAAGTGTGATGGAATTCATTTGATAAACCAGTTTGACCCCTTGGATATGACACACCAAGAAAGATCGAAAAGTTCACAAAGAACAAAAAGAGAATCACTCTCAAATTTATTGATAAAAAGTTGGATCTTCACAAATGAGAATTACATGAGTTTATAAAGAAGAGAAAGAACTCTTTAGATTCCTCTAAACTTATTGAATATCTTAAATATAAAGAGTAAAGACTACTAAGTAAATGACAAGTAAATGTCACAATTTACTATGACTTGAATGAGAAGTACTGTTGAACTTTTGGCCTCCAAAATATCTTTTAGTCTTCCAAATTCGTCACTATTCATGGGCTGAACTTTAAGACTTGATTTAGGACTTCTCTTGGACTTGTAGAAGGCTCAAAGAGATTTGGACTTGACAAGTATAAAGTCCAATGGATTCCTTATGTTGTTCTTTGTCCAAAAGGCCTTGAATAAATCCACAAATGCTCTCCTAGATTTGTTTAGCCCGTGATCTTGTAATTGTACCGGAATCTCCAAACCTTTTTCGTGATCTTCATTGCTTAGCTCCAAGTTCTCCTTAGGCTCCTTTCCGTTTTCCATGATCATATCACTCCGGTGGTCTTTGTTTGTGTTCTATGGCTCGTTGGTACAGTAGAAGACCTAATAACAATTTCCAAGTTGTCCGAAATACAAACTATCGATCAGATGGGCTGTGGTGATTAATCACTGACCGTGATGCGCAGTCGTAACCACTGCAAATCGGCCATCATGTAAATTATATATTTTCTGCTTCGGATTCCTTTTAATCTGATTAAAGTTAGAGGATCTAGATAATTGAACCAAGAATTCACAGAAATCACAATAGTTATTCATTGTTATCCGTACGGAAAAGACCAAAGAGTGTAAGTGTGTACATTCTCTCAGGGGCTGAAAGTGTCTCAAGACCAGCTCTTGAGTTGGGCTTGGTGTTCTGGACTTGAGGCTTTATGCCTCACATGGCATTCTTGATCTGAATGATTGATGTAGTGGGCCTTTCTTGATCCGATGGATCTGTTGATCCCTGATGCATATCTTCTGGCGAGATATGTGGCTTTGGTGGGTATGAGAGATTGTGGGACAGAACTCTAAGTGGCTGGAACAGAAAGAGACGATATCCTTGTTTCATATCTGATCGGTGTGGAGCGTTGTGGATCAATGCTAACATGATCGGATGAGATCATTGCGTAGTTGAAGCATTTAGTGGAGGTGGTCATGGCGTCCGGTCTGATGGTGAGGCGTGGGTGGTGGAACATAGCGCAAGCGTAGGGTTTGGTCTGCATGGATCTGATACCATATAGTGCAGGATGCACTGGGATAAGCTGAATAATTTGGTAGATTCGCATACCTAATCCTTTTAGGAATGGAATCCAAAAACAAGGTCTTGAAGAGCCTTGTGTTACCTAACTAAAGAGAGAGAGGTAGTGGTGGAATCATGGAGGAGATGAGAGTAGCGGCTTTTCTGGAGAAACAAAGGATATATAAGCTCAACTAGAGATCTATAAGGACCTTCTTCTAAACTAGAAAAATTGAATCAAGTCTAGAAATGTACCATTCAATCTCGGGAATTGAATCACCAAGAGACCCATCTTCTTCCTTGAAGAGAATTAAATCAATCTTCAAACAAGAACCTATGAACAACAACATAGGAAATTTACTAAGAGAAACTCTCGTTCTTTTCTTTCATTCAAAAAGGGCTAACCAATTAAGTTACAAAGGTTTACAATATATATAGAGATTCTTAGGAAATCCTACCTAAAAAAGTTGACCATTAATTAGAACTGAATTAACTAATTAAAACAAATGGCCCAAAACCTAGCATAGTCTTTTAATCCTATGTTCCAAAATTAGAACATAATTGTTAAGGCCCAAATGCCTAATTAAAATACGCAAGTAAACTAGAGCCCCACAAAGGGTAAGCAAGCCTTAGACAGTTATTAGCCTCATGTGATGTGTAGTACCTTGGGATGAGTGAAACACATGTTATTGGAAGGTACTGCAAGAAGAGGATATTGTGATATGGATATTGCTATTATAAAACTAAAAGGACTCACTTCATACTTTCAAAAATATAGAGAGGTGGGGATTGAAAAAGCAAAAAGTCCGAGGTTGCACAATTGCAAACGTTATGGATATAGCACTTCAAGAAACATTTCGATGAATATACTAAAAATATGGAATTGTCACAAGAAGAGGATTTCATATTTAATTACTTCTTTACACTCATAGATCTAGCTCTAGTCTCTCTTGAGTCCATGTTTCAATAGTTTCAAAGGTATGAACAATTTTTTTTGGATTTTTATTTGATACAATGAAATTGAAATATGCAATTGGTTTCTGATTTGAAAGCATCATGTATAAGCCTTAAAGCTTTCCTTAAGCATGGTATCCATTCAAATATAGATGAAGCTTATTTTTCAATGGAACTAAAAGACTTACAAGAAGTATTGCTAAATGAATTGATGAAGCCTACTGAAGTGCTATATTTTTTGAAAAGAGTGGAAGGTTGTTATCCAAACACGTGAGTTTCTTATCTGATATATTGACTATTTGACTCTCAGTTGCTTCTACTGAAAGAAGTTTTTCCACGTTGAAGTTGATCAAGAATTATTTGCAGTCCACCATATTATAAGAGAGATTGAATAGGTTAGCCATGTTTTGAATAGTGAAATGTATGCTTAAGAAAATAGTTTGTGTGACCTTAATGGATGATTTTACTGAATACAATGCAAAAATGGTCATATTTAGTCAAAAGATGTTTAATCAAAGTTGTTTTTAACCTCTAATTGAGATTGTTTCTCTTTTTCAGTTTTTTTTGTTTAAATGTTTCATGCACCTTTGAATTGATTTCTTTCTGCATGAAATCGAAGAAAAAAAATAGTTTCGAGTAGGTTATGTTCACCATCTCTGTTCACTATCTCATGCTTCAAATATGTACTCTGAACCATGGTAAGTTACTTCTCTAATATAAAACAAAACTACATAAGTTCAACTCCTTATTATACAAGTTCCAACTTAGACGAATACCAACAACCCTCTAAGCAGATTTCATGATAACATCCATGATCATACAAGCTGAAACTACGAGTATCATTGTTTTCTTTGAAATCCATTTGGCTTCCGAAAGCATATCTTTCATCCATTCTATGATCTCTTCATCAACTTTAGATTGTATGATCTTATGTTGTTTGTGATGGTGTGTTATCATTTATTTCATTTCTTTGTCAAGTCCAATAAGCAGATTCCTCAAGGTTTCGACTTTATTGAACAATGTCTCATCATTCCATTTGAAAGTGTGATTATTATTTGAAAGTGGGATTCAACAAATAAATTCAAAGCACTCTTAATAGATCAAGGCGGTAGAAAAATCAAAAATATGATCAATTACCTTATTTGTTGCAGCAAAAGAACACGGTAGTATTGAGAACATGGATGGGTTTCTGATTTTAAAGTATTTGCCACGATTCATGATTTAAACGAGCACCTCTTTGGAATTCCGAGAGTATCCTTTTTGTCGATTGCTAGATGAATCACTTTAAGCTCTACTCATCTTCACTTTCGAGAACAAGACAAACACGATTTATCTGTAAATTTTTGTACCGAACCACTCTAGATTTCGAGAACGCAAAACAACCCATGTACTCGAAAACAAATCTTCATTGTCAAATTAACAACTATAGATTTCCCTGAAAATTACCTTGATTTATCAAAAAGATGAAACATAAACACAACTTCAAGAGCAAACTTGCAATTTTTGAAATGGTTGAGCTCAATTTCGATACAAATCAAGGAGACTTTGTGTTACGATTCTTCGATTCTGAAAATTGGGAACATTTTTTGTCGATTTGGTTCCTTTTCTCACATGGGTCAAATAATAATACACTCGGGTCCGAACAATAATTTATTGGTTATCTTATACAAGGGTTTACAATAAACCATTAAATCAATATATATGGGCAATTAGATAATCAACTTATGGTCAATATAAAAATTTAAAAAGGGATAGTTATGGGTTCGAATTGATACTATATACTATATCCTGGAGAAATTGATCGAGTTCCATTATTTTACTCAAAAAACGTTGTTGTTGGGTTTCAAATAATTTTGGGTTAAACAGCGTAAGTGGATAAAATTAGAAGGGTTTTTATCACACAAATGTTTAAAATATAATACCCAAATTAAAAACACATACTTGAAGCATTAATCAATTTATAGGTAATTATAGGTAATACCACCTTTTTTGTGTAGAATTACATTCGATCTTTAATTTTCTATTGGCTATCTACAATCAGAGTCTCAACTTTTTTTTAGGAGAATAAGTGAACGCTACCAAAAGTATTTGATATTCGTAAATAATTAATATATTATAATATATTTGATACTGAAAGTATTTGATAAGAATAGTACACTCTCCTATCACTTTAATATATCTTTCGTTTCATTCTCATCAGTCTCTCACGCGGGTAGGGAATGTAGTTTAATAACCACAAAAACTATTATTGTTCTCTAAATGATTGTGCTACAAAAGGTCAACCACATTCAACAAACTCTCTACAATATGCAAAACTATCATTAATCTCTATTTATAAAATATTATTAAAAAGTAATTAAAAATTCCAAAGCCGTAAACGAAGGAATAAGCGGATATTTTCAGTTTTTTTATTCCTCTTACTTAACTTCGTCTATGTAACTTCTCAAACACATTTAACAGAGAATATCACTATTTTGACGAACACATAACCGTTTACTTCAATCTATACATAATCTGTATAGAATTTGTGAAAATTTTGAGTGATGTTGTTAATATCTGGCTAATTTTTTGAGAATCTAACGATATAACCAAGTCACACGTTTCTGATTTGAAATTATGTTTGCTCATGAGTTTGATTAGTGTCTAGTAGTTATGTTAGCTATATATATATATATATATATATATTTGATTTTAAAAGTTAGTACGGATATCACATTATTTTGTCTTACTCTATTTCTGTGATTTACTGTTTAAGGCTTTAGACACTCTGTTGAGTTTGAGAAGAAAATTTTAAATTGGATTACTAATTTAGTGATAACTATTTACTAGGCATATGTGATTAATGTAGTACTTGTATATTTCATTTGTCTACACTCGTTTCATCTCTCGTCTCGATAGTTGCTTAACGAGTTAGTACATTTCTGAAATTTCAAAAATTAGGGGTTTCGTACATTCTACATTTTTTGAATCTTCTATTGCCTAATAGTGCGAAGCAACTGTTAAAAAATAATTGTATATGATTTTATAACATATTAAGTGATAGATTGGTTCAATTTGATTAACTAATCATTATTCACTGAAACTGCAGAAAATGCATATGTTTATCAATATATTGCCTAGGAGTTTACAATATGAATTTGAATCATGAAATTTTTTTGCCTTATATGCATGCTTTATTTTATAGAAATTCCAGTCACACAATATTGTTATCTTGTTTATATGTATGCAGAATCTATTTATACAAAATGGAAGACAATGAGTTGGCTAAAAGGATGTTCATGATTGGTTGTGAACACTTACAGAAACTCAAGATTAAAAACTACTTCAACATGCGATAAAGAACATTTATATAGATGAATTCACAATTTGCTAATCCATTAGAATGGGAAATTACACCTTCTCGGTTAAGGTTATTCACTACAACATGTCGAGGTAGCTCTTAATAGAGCAGACAACCTTTGGTGGTTGTATGTTGGAAACCCTATTAGGTTCGTCGTTCTAGAATTTGCAATGGTCACTGGCTTGAATTGTGAGAAGACCAAGGATTCGAAAGAATGGTAAAAAGCTTCCAGAAAGGTTAAAGCGAAGGCCATCACTATTGGTGATGAAATCTGTAAATCCTTTTTCAAAAACAAGAAAAAAATTACTGCGGGTAAGGTCCTTAAGCTTGTGATGAAAGGGAAGATGTACGTGGATCCCTTAACTCATTTTAGGCTTGGTTTCCTTGCTCTTGTGGATGGAGTATTATGTCCCACATCTAATGCAACAAATATCTCTATGGATCATGTTGTTATGTTAGTTGACATTTATGTCTACCTAAAGTTCCCCATGGGGCCATGAATAATTATTGCTGATAGTGAAGTGTAAAATCTCGATACGCAGCCCGCTGAACCCAAGAAAGTTTCGCTATACAAGGTATTTTGCATGTCTTAGTTGTAGTCACAGTGTGTTATCCTCAAATTATTGGATGCAACCTTAAAATCGATGAGTTACTAGTGGTTGAGATGATCGAAGTCGTGTAGCAGCACAACCTTATGATCAATGTACATTTCGTAAGGACACTTGTATAGTAGGCCATGTATTTTACTCACATCGTACATGTTTCACATAGCAGTTCTACAGCTTCATTAATAAATAAAACATCTACTAACATGTTGTATTTGTTATACATAATATACAATATATAACGGTAGGCAGAGTAAGAGCATATCTCTGTGAAGGCAGTTAATATTTGGGAAATGACATACTGTTTTATGATGAAGAGGATGATACCAAAATCAGTGCAATGATGAAATTAATCGACCAAGATCATGATTTAGATCATAATAGCTGAGCAGTTGGAGTGAAGGCTAAAGATTTTGAAGAGGAACCAAAGAAAAAAAGTCAGGTGCTATCGAATGATGATGAGGATGTCAAATACATGGGTGATTATTCTAGAGATTTAAGTAATCTACAAATAGATGAACAATCAACTATTTAAAGGTAGTGCTAATAATCCTTGTTTTGATTAGTTGACAGTTGCTGACGTTGAGAGGATAGTCCAGGGTGTGTTAAAAAATACACAACTTGTATGGAAGGTCATTGCGACAAGTGCTACAAGAGACTACATAATCAAATGATCGAGAGGACGTCTAAAGAGGAACAACCAAAACAGAAGGTGGTATCAAAGACAAAATAAGAATATAATGTGGCTTGCAAGTCAAAATTAAGGAAAGCCTCATCCCCTCCGAAAGAATCTGCCCAGCAAAAAAATGAAGAAGTCCAGATAAGATAACATAATTAAAAAATATTCATATTGTGTCCACACATGTAGTGCTATTAATATATATTTTTGTTGTAGAGCATCCTTCTTTGTCGACTAGGCAAGTAAGCAACGGTAGCTAATCTGCATGCCGAAATAAGTTTTGATAAGAATGCAAATGACATAATCAAACATTTATCTTCTACTGTTGATGAAGGCATTGAGAAACCAAAGATAAATGTTGAGTATGTATGTTTGGTATATATATATAAGAAGTAATACTATAAAGTTATGTATGCAGACTAATGATGCACATGCTCCTAAACAAGGATGCAACTGCTATCGTATCTATATAAGGAACATAAATCAAGAATATATTTTCATAGATAAGAGATACATATGTTGGGACCATCACAAGTGATTGGGGCAGTGGCGATAATGAGGTAATATACTTTGTGTGCTAATATATATGTTATATAAACAATAGTTAGTAACCATTCTAAGTTACATGGTAATATCAAATTAATTTATATACATGATGTCAGTTTAATAGACACAAGTTTTGTGTCATCTTCGTAAAATGATCAGTGTGCAAGCAAGATGGTAAGAATTAATTGATAGCAATTTATAATGTTAAAGGTGGTACCGATATATGTGTAGTAATTAAGTATGTGGTTGTTATATTAGGCAAACAATTCTGGTGCACCGACCTATTGTATGACCAATTTGCTCGGAATACTATATACAAGATGGATAGTGATCATTCTCCGGTTTATATGAGTAACTATCACATATATTTACTTCACTAATACCAATAACATTTTGTACTAAATTGACAATATTTTACGGATATAAATATGAATTTTTAGATGAACATTCAAACCATTTATAATAAAGAACATTTAGAACATTCAACACAAGTCACAAACTGTTATGAAACTCAATTTTTCTTTATACCCATGTGCTGTAATTTTATCGATATTTATTATATATAAATGTAGTAATATATTTGAATTCTAGGCTATACCTAGGCACAAATAGAAAATATCTCAAACACTGCTACATTTGATCAAGTCTCAAGCTTCTTAATTGGTATTATACAGACTAGAAACAAACAGTAATTGCAATTATAAAGTAATACTATATCATATTTTGAATTGTTTGTAGTAATTATATTTATATGTATACTATTGCTGATAATTTCAGGATACAGAGGTCTGTCAGCCACCACAAGCCATACCAACAACTTCAGAACATAATGTGAACCCAACAACAATAGAAAATTTTGTTGATATCACTATTGAACCAATATGGAAAGCAAGTACAAGATCGAGGTCAAGCCCCTTAATATATACACCACTGGGAGATCAAAAAGGAAAAGAATCACTAAAATTCAAGAAACTATGCGGAAAAAATGCTCTATAAGAAATTATCTTATGTACTTGCATTCGACCCTTTTGTTGATCACATCAGCACTTTTATTGACCTACTCAAAACTAAGAGTTTAGAAGATATACATATACATATACTATATGATATACATATTGAATATACCTCATAAAATTGTATAGTGTTTGGTTTATTGATGGAGTTCAAGGCCCTAATAAATGCTTCCTCGAAATTATGAAGGGATGTTGCTTGATTGAGGAGTTGGTGAGTTTCATATTTTCATAAAGTATACACACATAGTACTTCTACTGATATAGTAACTTTATTTGTTGTAGGCATCCAGTGTAATGATTAAGTATGTGCAACATTGACTTAATCAATTAGAGTTTAATTTGAATTCTTACCATTGACATTCATGTCAGAGCTGGTTTGTCAACAACCTACCTTCAAACATGAAAAGGATGGTGATAACTTTATATTCTCATCCTTGTCAAGAATTCCACTTATCGGTAAGCCAAAACTGTTTATTGACATGGATTTTATATATAGCCCACTTGTAATTGAGAACCAACAAGGGTTGGATTCATTATTGATCTGAAAGAGAAGGTCATCATTGTCCTGGACTGCAATAAGACATTGTTGACCGAAAATAAGGTAAGAAAAGCGGTGAAGCTTCTTGCATCCATGGTGTCATACATGATAAAACAAGATGGAGCAACTGTTATAGTGAAGTCTCAGCTGGTTACATAATTCGAGTTTTCATGGTTGGATATTAAGTTAAACAGCATTAGTCTATGTACATTAATATTACTTGTAGAAACTCTACTTATGAATAGTTCTATTAGAATACTAAACTCACATGTAGCATATCAAAGTTTGTTGGGATATCAACTATAATCCTCATTGAGCAACATTCATTGGGAAACATCAAATAATGTTTTTCCAGCAAGGATAACAACTTGGACTTTGCTGCCGAGAACTATGTTCTCCAGACCTTCGTAACATTTAACCTATCCCAATTTTTGTACTAAACTTTATTAACGGTGTGTTTCAAAACTGCATAACATTATCACTTATATTTGAAACAATAGTTGTTTGTTGGTTTGTTAACTATAATGTCATTCATTCTATATATTTATATTATTTGTATATATACTATATAGCCAATATTACTACTCTTATAGCAATGTTATTTGAAGATCATTTATACAACATGGTAATTATTCAGTTCTGAATATGAGTTGTTATGATATGTGATTAAGATGTCTAATTAGAGTATCTTTATTACCAAAAGGTTGACAAGAGACCAATTTGGGAACTACATATGTAAGTAGTTTAGTTGAACTTTATATATAATCCTAACAAACCAAACATCACAAGTTCTTAATAAAATAATTGTAATCTAAAAGCCAACATTGCCAATACCTACAAATTCTTTCATTATTTTGCTTTTTCTCAAAGTTATTATCTTTAAGCCTCCAGTCCATAGTTATATTGGGATTTTTCAAGATGATTTGTTATATCCTAGTCTATAATCATGTTTGCATCATCCAACTGTCGTCTTTCCATTCAAATCATATCATATAAAACATATATTCATAATCATTATGTGCTATATCCCAATATATTTAGATTACATATATTTAACATAGTAGTATTAGTACATGTGTATAATGCCTACACTACATATAATATAGTATTACAACATTTACTTTTGTATTCACAACAGGTGTGATTGTCTTTTCCTTTGGCATTCCTCGTAATCCTTTTATATTTGGAGAGTGGAAGGCGAACTCGTCTTCATAATTTTCAAGTAGTACTATATTCCCACCAACATGAGGAATACAATATATCTTCCAATTATATGATGAACCCCATTTCTTTACTAAATACTCTACACGTACTAGAGATGGTATGTGCACATCGAGTTCGGATGATGAAACTACCTCATGGGAACAAGGAATCCCTAACACATACAATCAAAACAACATCCACTTTCCCCCAATATCACTTATACAACTGACTGCAAAAGTAGTTGACTCATCCGTGATGGCATCAACTATAAACATCACACTTGGGATTAGGAATATGGCATTCATAAGACTTACCACATCTCGACCCGCCAACCAGCCCATTACATTCGTATGAATGTCTTCTATCATACATATGATCCAATATTCACATGCATCCTTGAACATTACATTGCATGACTCATCAATGTTTTTATTCATTATATTGAAGCACCCTTGCAATGGCTCCTCGCCTAGTTACAAAATTATGCATTTGTATATGTGGAAGTTTTTAATTATATATATACAACATTATAAATTAAACCGTAAGTTATGTTTGAGGCTAACACTGCAAGCCCCATAAACCACATGGGTAGACAAATGAAGTAAGAAGTAAAATATAAACATTAAATATAGACTAGTAAAATCATGTAGATGAGATACTTATATAGACACATTACATAATAGATAGATATATATATATATATATATACTATTTGTAATGTATATAGATGATGATATTCCAAAGGTAATGATATTTAGGAGATATTTGAATACATATGTACATGTAGTTACCTTACGCATTCATGTGTAGCTGCTACTACGCATGTATAATATGAAAACAATTTCAGGAGAATCTTCCAAAAATTCTCTCAGGTTCGTGAAAAACCAAGACCAAGATTCATCATTTTCATAGTCTTCAATTCCATATGAAAGAGGAACTATTTGAAAATTTTCGTCTTGGCCACAAGCTAATAGAAGTGAACCTCCAAATCTGGATTTAAAATGTATACCATCGACAACAATAACCTTTCACATGAATGGAAATCCAGTTATTGAAGCACCAAAAGCAATCAAGTTTATAGTTTCATTGTTGTTTATCCATTTCATCATGAGCAACTTCTAAATAACACAAACTTTTCAGATTGGCCTTTTTGGAGCAAAGAATTATATTTTGGTAATATATATTGGGTATACATTATGATACATTAACATGATACTCTAGCGGATTGCACACAAAGGAGATTGAGAATATATATTCGGTATACATTAAGTATAATTTGGTATCTAGAACCAAAAATTGATATTTCTGCGACATGTTTTATCGATTTTCATTTTAATGAAGATACTTTTTCAACATTTCGAGAAGGAACCAAAGAAGTTCTTAAAATTATAACTTGGTGTACAGTTTCATTGTGATACTTTGATCCACCTACGAAACAACATGAATTGGAACTAATAATATGCATTTTTAATATATAGCTAATAATATATAATTTGCATTCAGTAATACAAAAAGGGTGACAAAATCATTTATACCCGACATAAGTGTTCCATCAAAAGTTATTTATTCTGGAAGAACAAAATGATAAAAAAAAAAGTAAATAAAACATAAGGTTCAATTGAAAAGGAGGAGACTTATGGGCTCAAATGATTAAAATCCTTAAAGATAAAGAAATTGGGACAATTAAATGAAAGTGGTCTAGAGGAACCACATACATAGACAAGGCTTGAAAAAAAATGTTCAAAAACATGAAAGTTCTATCAATTTTACCCAAAATAAAAAGTTATGGGCTAGAAATGATGTAGAAGATGATGATAAAATTTTCTCTTTCTCTGTCTCAAAAGTAACAGATAATGAAAATGATGATCCATATCCAAGTTTGATACTAGAATGCTAAAAAAGATCTGACTCGAAGAAATGGAAAATCACCATAGAAATTGAGTTGTATCCCCTTAATAAATTTTTTTTTTTTGACCTATTATCCCAACACCTAAACATGTAAAACCCGTTGGGCATATATGAGTTTATTCGGATAAAAATGAGAAAAATGAGTTAATAAGATATAAAGTCCGACTTGTTGAAAAAGATTTTCTCAAAGGCGAGGAATGGATTATAAAGAAACATATTTCTCGGTAATGGATGTAGTTATATTCAAATTTCAATGAGTCTAGTGGTATCTAAAATTCTGTAAATGTATCTAATGGATGTTGTGACAGCGTAAGTATATGGATCACTTGATAATAATATATACATAAAAATTCCAGAAGAATTAAGCACAAAATCTAAAGAGATATGTTCGATCAAATTACAACATTAAAACATTCGAGACGTATGTCGTATAATCGATTAAGTAAATATTTGTGTAGTAAAGGATATAC
Source organism: Lepidium sativum (assembly GCA_023374145.1). Classification (NCBI taxonomy): domain Eukaryota; kingdom Viridiplantae; phylum Streptophyta; class Magnoliopsida; order Brassicales; family Brassicaceae; genus Lepidium; species Lepidium sativum. The sequence continues at coordinate 3,045 of JAKUCM010002697.1, read as the reverse complement.
CAACAATGCGATATGCCCTTGCATATTTATCAAAAAATCTTTATTTGGATTGTAATCATTGCTATATATGTTGATGCCCTGAACATAATTGAAACTCAAAATAAAAATAATGATGGAATAACTCATAAGAAAGAAGAGTTTGAAATAAAAGATCTTGGACATACATAATTTTTCTTGGGCTCTAGATTGAGTATTATCGAAAAAATTTCATACATCAGTCAATTATACGTAAAAGATCTTAAAACGCTTTTACATGGATAACACGACTCTTTTGAGTACTCCAATGGTCAAAAAATCACTTCATATTGAAAAATCCATTATGAAATCAGATAACAAGGAAATACTATACGAGATATAGCATTTGTTACAAATATGCTTGCAAGATATAGTTCATCACCTACACACGGACATGGGAATGGAATAAAAAATATTTTTGGTATCATCAGGGTAAAATAGATTTGGGGTTATGTTATAACAAAAACTCTAGTGTTGGTTTAGTTGGTTTTGCATATGCAGACTATTTATCTGATCCACATAAAGCCCGATCGCAAACCAAATATGTTTTCACAGTTGGAGGCAGTCTAGTTTCTTGGTGTTCCCAAAAGAAGATTTATGTAGAAAACTTTTGTGCTCAAATCTATAGTTCAATACATACAAGTAGCAAGTGGACATGATCATGAAGAAGGAAGCAGCAATTTTTTAGAAGACAATGATGCATGTGTAGCTCAACTCAAAGAAGGCTATATCAAGAGCGACATAACCTTTTCCTACATTCAAGAGCTTGAGAAAGATCAAGAAGTGGAAAAGCGTTTCCCACTACAACATTCAGAAAACATGTTCATGGAATAGAGATGCGCCAACTACGGAATTAGTGAATAAAACATTATATCAATCATTTCAGGGGGAGCTTATGTCGTTGCACTCTTTTTGAATTTCTATGCTTTCTTCCCACTAGGGTTTCCTAGAATGGTCTTTAACGAAGGCAACAAAAGACCATGAGAACACAAAGTAAGAATCAGTAGTGATGATGGTGTCCAAGGGGGAGTATTATGAAACTTGTCTGATGTTGAGATAATGAGTTTGGTAAACTCACTTCTCACATCGAGAAGAAAATTTATATGCCCCCCTTCATCATTAGTATATATAGGACTCATATGTAATAGTTATAATACAGTAAGAACTCTATAAATTCATAATATTGGAACTGTAAATAAATTATAAATCAAAAAATATATTAATTTATCAAAATATTAACAATTTTTAATTGTTTTAATTTTTTAAAAAATTGAGACCATTTTTAGCTTAATTTCTCGTAGGTTCTGAATATTATAGTTTTGGAACTCATTTTTTAAATATCTATCCGAGTTACTCATGATCTGATGGTTAGGATGATTCATCAAATTACTCGGGCACCAAAGTTCGATTCCTCCCTATTAAAATAGTAGAACAAAAAGAGATTGTAGGGGTGGATTTAGGCTATGTTTAATTACCTCAACTGAAAATTATATATATTAAAAACTTGATAACTTAAAGAAATTTTGGTTACTTTTATGAAATTTTATGCTATAATATCGTAATTTTAAAAAATAACATAACTATTGTTTTATAGAGTTGAGCTCTAGGAAAAAAATTATTTTTTCTAAATTATACGTTAATATATAAACTTAGATAAATATATATATATATGATTATATTGTTATTATATTTTTACATAGGAATTTGAAAATGATTGCTATCTTATTAATTTACTAAATTCAATCAAATTTTAAAATTAGTCCAATCAAAGAATTTAATTAATTTATAGTATTTATTTATTTATAGAATATCAATTTATCAAGTTTGTATAGTATCTACCAAATTTAAATAAAGTGAAATATTACATATATTTCTTAAATCTATTTCACCAACCAATAAGGTTGTTATACTGATATTAGATTAGTTTTATAATATATATATTTGTGTTTCTAATTAATACAATATATATACATATATATAATAAAAAAATTTAATATATTAAAGAATTTAAATAAATGTGTATATGTCATCAGAAGAGGACATGCCATTCGAGGAGACCAAGTTCAATTCATCCAACATAAGATTCAGCTCTTGTAACGTAAACAACTATACGGGTAAAACTTTTAGACGTTTTTGTTTAGTTATTAATAATAAATTTGATATAATATGTAACATTATACTTTTAAAAATTTTAGAATACTCAACCATAAATGGACTCACGAACGAGAAAAATTATTGATTGAATCATAAGATGAAGCATTTTGTATGAGTAATTACAAGCTAAAGAACTAACTTCCACTAGTAGAAAACATATGGTTGACAAGTTCAACATAGCGGTTTAACATGATCTATACCTTTTTCAAAATAAGCGTGATGAATTCAAAAGGAGTTATAAGAGGGGTAGAACTCTTATGAATTCAACTGGGATCTCGGTTGATTTAGTAACATATATGATAGACTCATCTGATTTATGGTAGAAGGAGACTATGAACAGAAAGGTTTTCTAAATTTTGACAGCGGCTCAAATACTTGCTGGAGATTATAACAAAACTCCAACATGACAAAAATTACATTGAATTCCAAACTGATTGCAAATAGACCGAATATATTGTCAATATTTTAGTGGCTTTGTTGGAGCTATGGATGGGGGTTCATGTTTGTGCTGAAGTTAAACAAGAATGACAAGACATGTATTAGAATCGACGTGATGTTACATCCTTCAACATCATGGTCATATGTGATTTGAACATGTTATTCACATATATGTGGAAGTGGAATAGAGCATCATGATCATGTCATGATACAATTATTCTCACAATGCACAACAAAATGACTATGACGTCCTATCACCACTAGCGGAGAAATATTATGTTGTTAATTCTCAATTGTCAAACAAGCAAGAATTTTTGGCTTGTTATAGATAATCTAGAAATAGAGCTATAAGATATCATATGTCGCAATTAAACTATGACCTCCTCCAAGGATTAAGCAAGTATTTTTTATTCGATGTCAGGGCATCTCTATATTCTG